>JARYGA010059734.1:61860-124535 GCA_030545235.1 Helianthus tuberosus
AATGTTTGCTCATCTTGGATATCTACATCACCAAACCTCCCAACTCTCCGAACGACATACGGGCCCATCCATTTGCTTTTAAGCTTGCCCGCGAACATCTTGAGTCTTGAATTATACAACCAAACCTTTTGACCCACTTCAAAGGTTTTCTTCCTCAACTTCGCATCATGTACCTTCTTGAGTTTATCTTTATACGCCGATGCACATTCATACGCCTCGTCTCTAAGCTCTTCAATTTCACACAATTGTAACTTTCTCATCTTTCCCGCTTCATTGTAATCCGCATTAACCGTAGTGATTGCCCAATAAGCCCGATGCGCTAACTCCATTGGCAAATGACAACCCTTCCCATAAACCATCCGGTAAGGTGTTGTGCCAATAGGAGTTTTGTAGGCCGTTCAGTATGCCCACAATGCATCATGCAATTTACTCGACCAATCCTTCTTATCCGTTCTTACCGTCTTCATGAGAATCTCCTTGATTTGACGGTTGGACACCTCAACTTGTCCACTCGTTTGCGGATGGTAAGGTGTGGCAATCCGGTGATTCACACTATACCTCTTCAACAATTTCCCAAAATTAAAGTTCTTGAAGTGCGAACCACCATCACTTATGATAACTCTTGGAATGCCAAAGCGTGAAAAGATGTTGGATTGAACAAATTTACAAACAACCGAATGGTCGTTTGTGCGTGTTGCAATAGCTTCAATCCACTTTGAGACATAATCCACCGCTACCAAAATATATAGGAAGCCATTCGAATTTGGGAAGGGACCCATAAAGTCAATACCCCAAACATCGAATATTTCCACAACCAAGATTGGTTGTAATGGCATCTCGTCCCTCTTCGATATGCTTCCCATCTTTTGACAATTTATGCAATTTCTAGCGAACTCACATGCGTCTTTGAAAATTGTGGGCCAATAAAACCCACATGAGAGAACCCGGTAACCCGTTTTATGTCCACTAAAGTGACCTCGACATGCAGATGAATGAGCATGGGTCAAAATTTCCATCACCTCCATTTCGGGCACACACCTCCTAATCACTTGATCTGGCCCAATCTTGAAAATATCCAGTTCATCCCAAATGTATTGCTTCACTTGGACCATAAATTGTTGTCTTCGCTTCTTGGTCCAATGACTTGGGATGGCACCCGTGGCTAAGTAATTTACGTAATGAGCATACCACGGTGCAACAAAAGTGGAGACGGCTAGGAGTTGCTCGTCGGGAAAACTTTCATTGATTTCACTAACATCGTCAATTCCTTCAATCGGAATCCGAGACAAGTGATCCGCCACTACGTTCTCACTTCCCTTTTTGTCTCGAATTTCCAAATCAAACTCTTGCAACAACAATACCCACCGAATCAAACGGGGATTCGCATCCTTCTTCTCCATCAAATATCTAACCGCACTATGATCCGAATAAACCACCACCTTGCTCCCCCAAATATACGCACGAAACTTATCCAAAGCATACACCACCGCTAATAATTCTTTTTCGGTTGTGGTGTAATTGAGCTGCGCTTCGGATAAAGTTTTGCTTGCATAGTAATCACCACCGGCTTCTTGTCAACCCGTTGACCCAAAACT
This sequence comes from Helianthus tuberosus, assembly GCA_030545235.1. Taxonomy (NCBI): domain Eukaryota; kingdom Viridiplantae; phylum Streptophyta; class Magnoliopsida; order Asterales; family Asteraceae; genus Helianthus; species Helianthus tuberosus. Next base: position 63,456 of record JARYGA010059734.1, read on the forward strand.
GCACCAATAGTAGTGTCTCTTGCATCACACATAATCTCGAACGGCTTTGACCAATCCGGTGGTTGCAATATAGGAGCTTTGACCAAGTGTTCCTTCAAAACAGTGAAAGCTTGCATACACTCATTAGTAAAATCAAATGGGACATCTTTTAATAACAAGTTGCATAAAGGTTTGGTGATAACACTAAAGCCTTTTATGAAACGTCTATAGAACCCCACGTGTCCCAGAAATGACCTTACACCCTTAACATTTTTCGGAGGTGGCAAAGATGCTATTACCCTTATTTTTTCCTTATCCACCTCCATTCCCCTTTCAGAAATTACATGACCCAACACAATGCCCCCTTGCACCATAAATTGACTTTTCTCCCAACTAAGCACTAAATTTTTCTCAACACATCTTTTTAAAACTTTTTGTAACTTGTTGAGACAAGATTCGAAACTAGTGCCAAAAATGGAAAATTCATCCATAAATACTTCAAGCGACTCTCCAACCATGTCCGAGAAGATACTCATCATACATCGTTGGAAAGTTGTCGGTGCATTGCACAAGCCAAATGGCATTCGCCAAAAGGCAAAAGTGCCATATGGACAAGTGAAGGTGGTCTTGTGTTGGTCATCCGGGTGTATTGCTATTTGATTGTAACCCGAATACCCGTCCAAAAAGCAGTAATATTTTTAACCCGATAATTTTTCAATGATTTGGTCAATAAAAGGCAACGGGAAATGGTCCTTAGAAGTGGTGGCATTCAATTTTCGGTAGTCAATACATACACGCCACCCGGTGACCAGTCGGGTGGCAATTTGTTCACCATTTTCATCTTTGACTACTTGAATGTCGGCCTTCTTAGGCACAACTTGGGTGGGACTCACCCAAGCACTATCCGAAATCGGATAGATGATTCCCGTGTCCAACCATTTAAGCTTCTCGTGTTGGTTCGGATTCAATCGCCTTTTAGCTTCTCGTGTTGGTTTGGCATCTTCGGTGGTAATGATTTTGTGCATGAAAATTGATGGACTAATTCCTTTGAGATCGGCAATCGTCCATCCGATAGCTCCCTTGTTTTCTTTCAAAACTTCCAACAACGCTTGCTCTTGTGCCAACTCTAAATTAGAAGCAATAATGACCGGTAAAGTGTCATTATCCCCTAAAACGCATACTTCAAGTGGCTCGGCAAGTCTTTAAGTTCCAACTTTGGTGGTTCCTCTAACGATGGTTAAGTACCCGAGTTTATCTCCACCGGCAAGCCTTCGAATTGGTGAGTCCGTGGCGGTCGAACTTCTTTCAAGGCCATTGCATCCTGTTTTTCCTCTTCAACCCAGAGTGCATAAGCATGTACCTGTTCAGAAAAATCATACAAGCAAACATCCAAACCATCCTCCTCATACTCATGCGGGTTGCATCCATCAACTAAATCTACCATGAAACACTCATCAACACCATTAGCATTAGAATTGTTAATAAAACATTTAAACGCATTTTTCGGTTCCCAAAAGTCATATCGACTGTACCAAATCTACAATCGATTACTGCATGTGCGGTGCTCAAAAATGGCCGACCCAAAATTACGTTTTCTTGTTGCTTTGGGTCCGCAGATGAGTAGTCCAAGACTAGAAAGTCAACCGGGTAATAAAATTCATCAATTTTAACAATTACATTTTGAACCATCCCTCGAGGTAGCTTATGAGACAAATCGGCCAAAACAACCGTTGTCTCCACCCTAGCTAACGGACCAAAATCATATTGGTCATATAAGCCCCCCGGTAAAATACTAACTCCGGCTCCAAGATCTAGCAACGCCTTAGCCATTTGAAAATTACCAACTTGTATGTTAATCAATGGCGTGCCCGGATCTTGGAGCTTAGGAGGACGCTCCCCATTTAAAACTACACTTACTTGCCCGGTTAAATCCACCCGCTTAGGCATTTTCTTCTTTTGTTGCCTCTTTTGTGTGCATAATTCCTTTAGAAATTTTGCATAGGCGGGTACTTGTTTTATTGCATCAAGGAGTGGAAGGTTAATTTTAACTTGTTTAAACATGTCCCACAACTCTTCTTTTTGGGGACCTCTTGGTGCAATAAAATTTTTCCTACCCGGGTCAAGTAAAGCCGATGGAAATGGGACTTGACTCGGTTCACCCTCAACTTTTTCATTTTTTTCATTTTCTTTATTTTCACCTAACCCTGGTTTTTTAACATTTGATTCTTTAGGTGTAACCAGTGAAACTTCATCATCACTATCATTACCCGTGATGTCCTCAACTACCCCCTCAACCAATTCGGGTGACAAATTGGCTTTAAATTCTTTTCCACTTCTTAAAACACTAACATGATGAACATTAACATTACCACGTGACGAACCGTGTGAAGGATTTACCTTGGTGTCGCTAGGAAGTTGACCCTTGTTTTTCTTCAATTCCGCCACATCGGTTGCCAATTGACCCATTTGGGTTGTTAGTGATTGGATGCTTTTGTCACGAACCTCATCTTTTTGCATTTGAACTTCATCGAGTTGGTTCCGTTTTTGAATCTCCGCTTGCATGCTTTTTAGCATTTCTATCATCTCATTTCCACCCGAAGACCCCCCTTGTTCTTGACCCGTTTGATATTGCTTTTGATACCCTTGGTTGTTCCTACCTCGATATCCACTTTGATTGTTGTAAGGTTGGCGCGAACCAAAGTTACCTTGGCTACCTTGAAAGTTCGGGTTAGCTTGATTTGAAGGGTTCCCATACCGAAAATTTGGGTGGTTCCTCAACCCGGGGTGGTAGGTATTAGAATTCATGTTGTTGTAATTTCTACCACCCCCTCCTTGACCTTGAACCGCATGAACTTCTTCATATTGCCCTTCCACCATTCCTTGGCAATTTTCAGCCGCGTGACCTATTTCATTACACAAACCACAAACATCATAAATTTGGTTAGTGGTTTGAACATTACCATCATCTATTGCGTGCACTTGAGGTCGAGCAATGGCGGTCGTGCTCTCCTCGATGCTTGAGCTTTTCTTTTTGATGTAATTGCCATGTTCTCCAAAAACTCCCAATCATCATTCTCGTAGTTTGTATCAAAAGTCCCACCGGTAATAGACATTAAATCGCGAGCATCTTCGGCACTCAACCCCTCGTGGAAGGCATTCATCAACTCCCAAAGTTCAATTCCATGATGAGGACAATTCTTTATCATCATGTTAAAATGCTCAAAGGCTTCGTGAAACATTTCGCCTTGTTGTTGTTGAAAAATCCTCAACCCCTTCCTAGCATCGTTGGTCTTTTGAGCGGTGTAAAATTCGTCTAAGAAAATTTGTTGCATCTCCGCCCAAGTATAAATAGATGCTGAAGGCAAAGTGTAAAACCACTTCTTTGCCTTGTCCTCCAAAGAAAATTGAAACAGGACTAACTTGACATCATCGGTTAAAAAACCTTGACTCCCAAGAGTATTGCAAATTGAGTCATAGGCCTCCAAATGGAAGTAAGGCTCCTCCGTTGCTAGACCCTTATATTTCGGAAAACTTTGCAAAGAATTTGTGCTCACTTCAAAAGTTCTCCCTTGATCATTGTGAGGAATAACTACCGGTGAAGGATTTTGAGTGATTACCGGCCTAAAATGTGCTTCAATGCCTCTTGCATGATCTCTAAGATGCCTTCTTGGTACACCCAACCTAACCCTTGGTCAAACAGGACCCATTGGCCTTGGTATATGCCCTTGTGGTGCGAATGGTTGTTGAAATTGCTGTTGTGGCATCGGTTGGTGTTGAATCGGCCTTTGGAATTGTGGTTGTACATTTTGTGGGCGAACTTGTTGCAATGGTATAGGGCGTTGCACTTGTAGCCCTTGTGGTCTTGGCCGAATATGTTGTGGTATTAGTTGTTGTTGTTGTGGCATTCCACCTACACTTGCCATCCCTTGAGATTGGCTTTGCACATAACCGAACTCTCCTTGATCACCATAACCCCCATAAGCATACCCGTCTTCATCATAGCCCTCAAAATCTTCATATCCTTCTTCATATCCATCTCCCCCTATACCCGAAGTTTGTCCAAATGGAATGGATGAGTATTGAAAGCCCAATTGGTTTGATGGTCTAAATGTAGAGGTAGAATGGACAATATTTGATGTATGGGGTATTGAGTAGTGGGAAGATGATTGACCCGTAGATGGGGGAAAGAAGTGTGATAATGGTGGGATTGTGGCTGAAGGGCTAAAGGTAAGATTGGGTTCAACTTGAGTGGTGATCGGTTGTGTGGTGTTGGTTGGTGTAGTGTCATAAGGTGGAGTAGGAATTGTAGTGGTATTAGGTATGGTTGTGTTTGGTGATGGGTGTGTGGAAGTAGGTATAAATGATGAGGTCGTTTGACCCGTTGTGGGTGGTAATTGAGATTCTTGCATGATGTTTCGTGGTGTGATGGGTGATGTAGGTGAACCAATAATTTTGTTTTCTCTTACTAAAACACGGTTTTGCCTTAGCGTTCTTTCGATCTCCGGATCAAATGACAATGGTGAAGACTTATGAGAGCCTCTAGTATGCATGCACATGTAGAACCTGCACACTAAACACACCAGTGTAAACCCGAAAATAACAAAGCAAAACTAACAAACTGACACACGTTGCGCACAACTCCCCGGCAACGGCGCCAAAATTTGATGTGCTGTCGTGGTACACGCAAATTTAATCTAAACACAACTATAGATAGTGGTAAATGGGTATCGAACTCAGGGAGTATGTGGAAAATGTGTAGATTTAATAGCTTTGTGATTTAACTAAAAGTAACCTAACTTGCAAAATTTAAAGATCAATGATTTGGATTGTTGTTTTAGAAAACCAAATTACTAGCTAATTGCAAATCAAAATTGGGTGTTTAACAGATTAAGAGAAAATGACCATCTTAGGTTCCGGTTTCCATTAACAATTGTGTGCGAATTCAACTAGAAAGAGTTACATAGACATAACTCATGCATAAACGTTTGTTGTGATAAAAGGGAACAAAGTACTCGGATTATATAAACGCGAGGTTGTTACCCGATGATCAATTAACCAATATCCAACCCTAACCCTTCCCGTGATATCTCGATTGTCAACGACACCAAGAACGTACGATAAAAATTAGGAACAAAACATCAATTAACAATTTACAATCAAACATTCATGCATCATAATAAACAAAGCAACATACCAAGTCTATTATTCTAGAAATAAAGATTCATCACACAAAAGTCAATAAGAAACCTTCACCCAAGATGATCACCGAAAGTTTAGCCAGACATTGTTTGGTGGATCATCATAACATCAAGGTTGAAGTTCATGTGAATCAAAAGACAAACCGAATGTTAGAAATTGTTCACAAACATTTGCCAAAAGCCAAAATTCGCCCCAACACTCCAGAGAAACATCCAATGATGAGATAATTCCAAAAGACACCATAAAAACTGTTTTAATGAGCAGTTACGGAGTTGTGCGTCGCCTCCACCGTAATTTACGGTACCACCGTAAATTACGGTGGTCTTCAAAATGTTACGGTGGATATAGACTGTGTTACGGTGAGATTTTTTGATGTTTCCGGGGCACCGTAAATTACGGGGGCCACCGTAATTTACGGTGGCACCCTGACTTGCGTGTTTCGTTTCTTCATTCGCTTCACGCACGACCCGTTCATCTCCAACCCGTCCAAAGCTGCATTTAATCCACTTTTAGCTCCCGAACCGCACCTGAAACATAAGCAACCATAGTTATCTAATTCAAGATAATTACACAATTAAATAAGGGATAAACTTGTCTTTTAACATCATAAAGGGTTGTCCTATGGACCACCCGTCACATATGTATGCTTTGCATGACATGGAAATTAATTATGGTGACACATTGAAAGGGTAGAAGGAAATCTTTTATGATAAGTTAATCTATGAACCGAGATGATTGAGTGCCTACTATGTTAAGATATAGAGTAATTTGGGATATGATCAGTAATTGGTTGGGCGATTTAGGATTAGATTTACGATCTGATTTGTACGATCAGTATGTGCAACTTGCTGTTCATAATTTAATAAAAGGGTTGAAATTATAATATGCAAAACAATTGATAGGGTGATGAGGGATGTTACGGGTTGAACATGATGTTTTTTTGTGGAAATTGTTAGGTATTTCATGGTTAGAAAACAATGTTGTATAATTTAATCAATTCATGTATTCAGATTTGCTTAATGATTATTATGAGTGGGTGTAACGGATTGATGATTAAAAGAAAATATTAAGATAGAATAGTAAAATGGAAATTGATAAATCACAAATCCACTTTGGGGCTGTTGGATCGAACAGTGGCAAACACAATTGAGATGGGCCATATATGAATAACCAACTATGTGAACAAGAAGCCCAACAAGGGCTACTCGGGCTGCTAAGGGGCCACGGATGAGGACTGAACACAGAATTGGGCTGGGTTTAATATGATGGGTCGGGTAGTATGTTTGGGTAGCACTTGAGTTGCATGTTAACTATTTTTGGCCGATCACTTCATTTAACATTGTGTCTGATTTTAATTTGGACTGTGATTTCGTACTGGGCCCCACCCCACCAAACTGGGTTTAAGAAACTATGGGGCCAACACTTTATGTAGATTGTATACTATACCGAGCCACATAACGTAGTTAGGCCCAAAAATGACTTGGTGGAACACACACTACATCAGGCTAAACTATGAATATGGGCCGCATAGTTTATGATGAGAATTCATGGACTGTTGGGTGTTTATTGAACATGAACTAATAATGTGATCTAGTACGTGACCTGAATATATGCTATGTGGATGTATGATGATAAGAAGCTAGTGTGTTGCATGAATTACTGTTGTGACTTGGATAATGTTATATGAAATCTGTGTACGTTAAAAGTCTGCTATGTGCATGGAACATGTGGTTGCTTGTCTGCTATGTTGCATGGATTTGGTTGCTAGTCTGCTATGTGCATGGAAGATGTGTTGCATGAATTACTGTTGTGATGACCCGAATATTCAAGGTTAGTAACGTTTAACCATGTAATCTTAACTTCTCATTATTCCTCTTTGCTGTGTTACACGCTTTGTTTTAGTATAATTCTGTTATCCCTCTTCAAGGCGTTACACGTTTCGCGTTATCATATTTCCTGTTAAACATACTTAGATGATTTTACTAATCGAACAATATAGCAACTTTGGGCCGTAAGCGTTGGGTTGCATTAATAACCTGGTTAGAATCGTACACTAGTACCTTTGGGCCACGTTGGTAATCCAAACACATTAACACCTTAGGCCCGAGCACAAACGTAACCGGAGTGGGTTTGGCCCACTTTCACGTTGTTCCGAGTTATGTGAGGGCTAGTTTTCATGTATCCACTATATTAACAAGTTAAACTAAACCAAAAACAAAACCCTATTTCTTCTTTCATTCGCGGCGGCAGTGGATATAGAAACCCCCCCCCCCTTGAGGCATCATCCCATTCGTCCGAGTGTATTGGGTTAGTAAATCATTACGTATGATAATTCTTATTTGGTGATCTTGTTTATGTGCGAATCATTATATATGTGAATTGAATAATTGGTTCTTGAATAAAATGGCGGCTCATGTGCAAAGTGGAAATTCCAATATTGTGTCAGTAACTTAGAAAATGTGTAAGCCTTACATGTGTGTATGATTGAGGACGGTTGCATGTGATCATATGTATGTTTTGCATGACATGGAAATTAATTATGGTGACACATTGAAAGGGTAGAAGGAAATCTTTTATGATAAGTTAATCTATGAACCAAGATGATTGAGTGCCTACTATGTTAAGATATAGAGTAATTTGGGATATGATCAGTAATTGGTTAGGCAATTTAGGATTAGATTTATGATCTGATTTGTACGATCGGTATGTGCAACTTGCTGTTCATAATTTAATAAAAGGGTTGAAATTATAATATGCAAAACAATTGATAGGGTGATGAGGGATGTTACGGGTTGAACATGATGTTTTTTCTGGAAACTGTTAGGTATTTCATGGTTAGAAAACAATGTTGTATAATTGAATCAATTCATGAATTCAGATTTGCTTAATGATTATTATGAGTGGGTTTAACGGATTGATGATTAAAAGAAAAGATTAAGATAGAATAACCAACTATGTGAACGAGAAGCCCAGCAAGGGCTACTCGTGCTGCTAAGGGGTTGCGGATGAGGACTGGACACAGAATTGGGCTGGGTTTAATATGATGGGTCGGGTAGTATGTTTGGGTAGCACTTGAGTTGCATGTTAACTATTTTAGGCCGATCACTTCATTAAATATTGTGTCTCGTTTTAATTTGGACTGTGATTTCGTACTGGGCTGCACCCCACCAAACTGGGTTTAAGAAACTATGGGGTCGCACACTTTATGTAGATTGTGTACTATACCGAGCCACATAGCGTAGTTAGGCCCAAAAATGACTTGGTGGAACCCCACACTACATCAGGCTAAACTATGCAAATGAGCCGCATAGTTTATGATGAGAATTCATGGACTGTTGGGTGTTTATTGAACATGAACTAATAATGTGATCTAGTACGTGACCTGAATATATGCTATGTGGATGTATGATGATAAGGATGTGACAACTGGCACGAAACAGGTAATTTCCGTACACTGTAACTATTAGTTAATGACTGCAATTATGTGCTTAATTGTCAGCAAAGTCTGAACACATACTAAACAAGTGAATTCATGCACGTTGTATACTACAAAATATTGCTTTATGCATAAACGAGAGCGTTGCGTCAGAAATACTAGTAAACTCACCGGTAAGACACATTGTGTCAACAGAACTGCAGAAAGCAGTCAGACAATAAAAATTGGAGCCTAGGTGTAGGTCCGACAACAAGAATACATTAAAACCCAAGAGTACATACAAGGGTTTAAAATATATACTCTCCGGAAGCAAAAATAAGCACTAAAAAGCACCCGAAACGCACTTTAAGTGCAGAATTTTATATAATTCAGCTCAAACCAGCTTTTAAACGTATAAATATTACGCAGAAATGTCGTTTTATTATCCAGAATACTTCCCCAAGTGTTGGAAATTGAAAAGGATACAAAAAGGTACTTAAAAGACACTAAAAAGTGTAATTTAGCACTTTAACGAACCAGTGTCTAACCGAACAACCGGACTTTACCCGGAACATAAAAATATTGTCAATGACATTGTTTACACTTTTCTGAGCTAGTTAGGGTCCCCGAACACCCTAACACCTGTTATATTACATAACACACTAATAACCAATTTAAATCTCTAACTAAACTAACTAATCCTTAACCATCCAATTGAAATCCAACTATAACCCCCCCCCCCCCATCATCTGATCGGTCTCCAAGGGTGGGGACACACCCTCATTTGTTTGATTATTTTATTAGTCTTGCCTAATATCTTGAGAACACATTATCTAGTGGTTATTGGAGGATTATGGTCTACAAATACGCTTAATGGACAAGAACATTTCATTTACAAAACAATTAACAAAAATTGCTCTCTCTCTCCCTCTTGCCTTGAGTTCGGCCGAGACCACCATCCCATATCCACCCATCATCAAGTTTGGTCCTTGCTAATCCACATACACACAAAGGTGCAAGGTGTCATACGAGGAGGCTCGGTGCTTTCGGAACCTCAAGAACCTCTCTACATTGCTTTTATCCACCTTGTTTACGCTTTGAATCTTCCCTAGCCTCGAGCTAGTAGTAAGTGCTTCTAAACATCTTCCTGTTCTTGTTTAAAGTGGTTAATAAGAGATTTAACGGTTAAAATCCAAGAACACACAAGATCAAAATTTAAAGTCTTGAAAGGATGATGAACTTGATGGATAAAGAGTGACTAGTGGTGTAAATCTTGTGAATCTTGTTTAGAAATGATTATTTTATGTTGTTTGACGCTAGTAGTGGAACGGATCGTCATCTAACCATGCTAGGTCATGTTCATGAAACATGAACTAGCAATATGTTAAGTGTAGAAGTAGCAAGATGATGAACCCTTCCACACATGAACATGAACCTGTGTAAAAGTGATTTTTCTGGTAAAATAGAGTTTTAAACTAGTAGATCTAAAGATCTACAAGTGGTATTTTCGAAGGACCAAGTGTAAAATGCAAATCTTGTTTAAAAGTCAGATCTTACACAACTAAAAGCAATGTTTGCAAACAAACAAGTGTGTAAACACTTGTGTGACAAAAGGTCTAACAAAGGAATAATTTGTAGTTTTTGGACTAGAAGTTGTAAAGTTACATTTTCTTTAAAAATAAAGTTTCCAAGAAACTGATTTTTATTTTTAAAGATGGGAAGATCTACTAAAAACGTTGGGAAGTTACTACATACTTTTACACAACTTACAAGTTCATGTGTTTGCGATTTATGCTTATTTTTTACTAGTTTGATGATTGAATATTGTATATTGATGATTGGAAAATTGTTGATCGAATTTTCAAAAGAAAATAAACACATGTTTTGAAAACATGGGAAACCTCCATTTTTAGGGGAAACTCTGTCAAAATTTTTATAAATTTTGACACTTAGAAAAATATAAGTTTTTGAGAAACTTATTCCCTAAAAATGTATTTAAAAATATTACCAAGGTTTCCCTAAATTTTGTTGATAAGAAATGAGGATTTCTTCAAGAATAAAAATGGATATTAAGTATGTATATTTTTTAGAGAAAAATATATATTATTTGATCACCAACTTTTGTGCTAAGTGTATATAGTATGTGTTATACGTGCTAGTGTATTATGACTTAAAAATACACGAAATATTCATGAGAAGTATGAACACAAAAATACACATACAAAATACAAGATACATAATTCAGGTGCAAAGTGCAAAAATACGAGATACTTATATTAATTTTTGAGAAAATAATATAAGTAAGATACTTAGTTAAAAATATAAAATATTTTTAACACAACAATACAAATACAAAAGAGAGTGACTGTACTTGTGCGACACAAGTCTAGTGACTAACGTTAAGAAAACGCGTATAGGTCACGACGTTAATTAAGCAAATCCGGTGAAGTTTACGACGCAAGGAACGCAAAGTTGTGAGTTCATGCTCCCCCTTTTCTTTTAACTGTTTTCAGTTTTATAACTTCGGGGGTGAAATACATGTACAAATATTACTATGTTTACTAATGGTATGATAACAAGAAGCACACTGGGTGAGAACGAGTACCTAGTGTGACGAGATATAAGAATACAAGAAGCGCACTTGGTGAGGACAAGTACCAAGTATGATGCGCTATGAGAAATGATACGAGAAATCGTGTCACGAATAGGGTACATAAGCACCATTAATCAACAATATACCTAGACCACAGAACAAAAGGTTAGATCTAACGGGTGCCGGGCAGCAACACTCTCGGTGAGGGCGAGTATCGAGTAGTGCTTTTGTGTCTCAGAATATGCCAACTAAATGCCTAATGTTTGGTGACTTCCTATGTCGTGTCACATGTTAATGGCTTTGTAACCCATTAACAAATCTTGATACTTACAGGAATACTTTATTTACATAAAATTCATACCATACTAAAACTTGATTAATAATTGAAGTACGTGGGGTACTCAAGAAAAACTTGAATTATACTTGAGTACGTGGGGTACTCAAGAAAACGGGAATTATACTTGAGTACGTGGGGTACTCAAGAAAAACTTGAATTATACATGAGTACTTGGTGTACACATGGATACCTGATTTATATATGAAAACTTGATTTATACATGACACAAACTATGTTTTCATACAAAGTATACAAACGTGAAATACAAAAACTGCATGAATTCACACCAACATTATGTTGACGTTTTTTTCCAAAACTCACATGTATTTCAGGTAACTAGGATGGATGTGCGCGTGGTCTCACTCATGCTCGTGGATGTCGCTTTGTTTATCTTTAAATAAAGTTGTGACTTTTAAGACAATATGTTATCTCGTGTTGTAAACACTTGACATATGTTTTCAGTAATGTAATGTTTGAAGATATTTTTGAGCATGTAGTATGTTTACCTTTCGTATGCAATGAGAACCTTTCATGATCACACCTCGTGCTTCCGCCACAGAAAGGGGTGTGACAAAGGAGCTAGTGTGTTGCATGAATTACTGTTGTGACTTGGATAATGTTATATGAAATCTGTGTACGTTACAAGTCTGCTATGTGCATGGAAGATGTGGTTGCTAGTCTGTTGTGTTGCATGGATTTGGTTGCTAGTCTGCTATGTGCATGGAAGATGTGTTGCATGAATTACTGTTGTGACGACCCGAATATTCAAGGTTAGTAACGTTTAACCTTGTAATCTTAACTTCTCATTATTCCTCTTTGATGTGTTACACGCTCTGTTTTAGTATAATTCTGTTATCCCTCTTCAAGGCGTTACACGTTTCGCGTTATCATATTTCCAGTTAAACGTACTTGGATGATTTTACTAATCGAACAATATAGTAACTTTGGGCCGTACGCGTTGGGCTGCATTAATAACCTGGTTAAAATCGTACACTAGTACCTTTGGGCCACGTTGGTAATCCAAACACATTAACACCTTAGGCCCGAGCACAAACGCAACCAAAGTGGGTTTGGCCCACTTTCACGTTGTTCCGAGTTATGTGAGGGCTAGTTTTCATGTATCCACTATATTAACAAGTTAAACTAAACCAAAAACAAAACCCTATTTCTTCTTTCATTCGCGACGGCAGTGGATATAGAACCCCCCCCCCCCCCCCCCTTAAGGCATCATCTCATTCGGCCGGGTGTATTGGGTTAGTAAATCATTACGTATGATAATTCTTATTTGGTGATCTTGTTTATGTGCGAATCATTATATATGTGAATTGAATTATTGGTTTTTTAATAATTATGTGTGCTTGATATTGACGTGTGCATGTAAGATATATATGATTCATAAAAGATTTTGATGTAACAATAGTTTATTGGTCCAATGGAATTGAAGTTTAGTGGTTGAAAAAGTTTGGTAACTTTGAATAAAAATGGCGGCTCATGTGCAAAGTGGAAATTCCAATATTGTTTCAGTAACTTAGAAAATGTGTAAGCCTTACATGTGTGTATGATTGAGGACGGTTGCATGTGATCATATGTATGCTTTGCATGACATGGAAATTAATTATGGTGACACATTGAAAGGGTAGAAGGAAATCTTTTATGATAAGTTAATATATGAACCGAGATGATTGAGTGCCTACTATGTTAAGATATAGAGTAATTTGGGATATGATCAGTAATTGGTTGGGCGATTTAGGATTAGATTTATGATCTGATTTGTACGATCGGTATGTGCAACTTGCTGTTCATAATTTAATAAAATAGTTGAAATTATAATATGCAAAATAATTGATAGGGTGATGAGGGATGTTACGGGTTGAACATGATGTTTTGTGTGGAAACTGTTAGGTATTTCATGGTTAGAAAACAATGTTGTATAATTGAATCAATTCATGAATTCAGATTTGCTTAATGATTATTATTAGTGGGTGTAACGGATTGATGATTAAAAGAAATGATTAAGATAGAATAGTAAAGATGGAAATTGATAAATCACAAATCCACTTTGGGGTTGTTGGATCGAACAGTGGCAAACACATTTGAGATGGGCCATATGTGGATAACCAACTATGTGTACGAGATGCCCAAGAAGGGCTACTCGGGCTGCTAAGGGGCCGCGGATGAGGACTGAACACAGAATTGGGCTGGGTTTAATATGATGGGTCGGGTAGTATGTTTGGGTAGCACTTGAGTTGCATGTTAACTATTTTAGGCCGATCACTTCATTAAACATTGTGTCTCGTTTTAATTTGGACTGTGATTTCGTACTAGGCCGCACCCCACCAAACTGGGTTTAAGAAACTAAGGGGCCGCACACTTTATGTAGATTGTATACTATACCGAGCCACATAGCGTAGTTAGGCCCAAAAATGACTTGGTGGAACCACACACTACATCAGGCTAAACTATGCAAATGGGCCGCATAGTTTATGATGAGAATTCATGGACTGTTGGGTGTTTATTGAACATGAACTAATAATGTCATCTAGTACGTGACCTGAATATATGCTATGTGGATGTATGATGATAAAGAGCTAGTGTGTTGCATGAATTACTGTTGTGACTTGGATAATGTTATATGAAATATGTGTACGTTACAAGTCTGCTATGTGCATGTAAGATGTGGTTGCTAGTCTGCTATGTTGCATGGATTTGGTTGCTAGTCTGCTATGTGCATGGAAGGTGTGTTTCATGAATTACTGTTGTGACGACCTGAATATTCAAGGTTAGTAACGTTTAACCTTGTAATCTTAACTTCTCATTATTCCTCTTTGATGTGTTACACGCTCTGTTTTAGTATAATTTTGTTATCCCTCTTCAAGGCTTTACACGTTTCGTGTTATCGTATTTCCTGTTAAACGTACTTGGACGATTTTACTAATCAAACAATATTGCAACTTTGGGCCGTACGCATTAGGCTGCATTAATAACCTGGTTAGAATCGTACACTAGTACCTTTGGGCCACGTTGGTAATCCAAACACACTAACACCTTAGGCCCGAGCACAAACGCAACCCGAGTGGGTTCGGCCCACTTCCACGTTGTTCCGAGTTATGTGAGGGCTAGTTTTCATGTATCCACTATATTAACAAGTTAAACTAAACCAAAAACAAAACGCTATTTTTTCTTTCATTCGCTAAGGCAGTGGATATAGACCCCCCCCCCCCCCCCTCTTGAGGCATCATCCCATTCGGCCGAGTGTATTGGGTTAGTAAATCATTACGTATGATAATTCTTATTTGGTGATCTTGTTTATGTGCGAATCATAATATATGTGAATTGAATTATTGGTTCTTGAATAATTATGTGTGCTTGATATTGACGTGTGCATGTAATAAATATATGATTCATAATAGATTTTGATGTAACAATAGTTTATCGGTACAATGGAATTGAAGTTTAGTGGTTGAAAAAGTTTGGTAACTTTGAATAAAAATGGCGGCTCATGTGCAAAGTGGAAATTCCAATATTGTGTCAGTAACTTAGAAAATGTGTAAGCGTTACTTATGTGTATGATTGAGGACGGTTGCATGTGATCATATGTATGCTTTGCATGACATGGAAATTAATTATGGTGACACATTGAAAGGGTAGAAGGAAATCTTTTATGATAAGTTAATCTATGAACCGAGATGATTGAGTGCCTACTATGTTAAGATATAGAGTAATTTTGGATATGATCAGTAATTGGTTGGGCGATTTAGGATTAGATTTATGATCTGATTTGTACGATCGGTATGTGCAACTTGCTGTTCATAATTTAATAAAAGGGTTGAAATTATAATATGCAAGATAATTGATAGGTTGATGAGGGCTATTACGGGTTGAACATGATGTTTTATGTGGAAACTGTTAGGTATTTCATGGTTAGAAAACAATGTTGTATAATTGAATCAATTCATGAATTTAGATTTGCTTAATGATTATTATAAGTGGGTGTAACGGATTGATGATTAAAAGAAAAGATTAAGATAGAATAGTAAAGATGGAAATTGATAAATCACAAATCCACTTTGGGGCTGTTGGATCGAACAGTGGCAAACACATTTGAGATGGGCCATATGTGAATAACCAACTATGTGAACGAGAAGCCCAACAAGGGCTACTCGGGCTGCTAAGGGGCCGCGGATGAGGACTAAACACAGAATTGGGCTAGGTTTAATATGATGTGCCGGGCAGTATGTTTGGGTAGCACTTGAGTTGCATGTTAACTATTTTAGGCCGATCACTTCATTAAACATTGTGTCTCGTTTAAATTTGGACTGTGATTTCGTACTGGGCCGCACCCCACCAAACTAGGTTTAAGAAACTATGGGGTCACACACTTTATGTAGATTGTATACTATACCAAGCCACATAGCGTAGTTAGGCCCAAAAATGACTTGGTGGAACCACACACTACATCAGGCTAAACTATGCAAATGGGCCGCATAGTTTATGATGAGAATTCATGGACTGTTGGGTGTTTATTGAACATGAACTAATAATGTGATCTAGTATGTGACCTGAATATATGCTATGTGGATGTATGATGATAAGGAGCTAGTGTGTTGCATGAATTACTGTTGTGACTTGGATAATGTTATATGAAATTTGTGTACGTTACAAGTGTGGTATCTGTAGAGAATACGTGTACTATGTGCATATGAAACTGACTGTTATTGGTAACCACACTAGGGTTTGGTTGATCAATTGGAATGGGTAGTGTAACATAACATACCGAGCACTCAAAGGTGAGTTCATTTCTCTTGAGCATGCGTCCCGGTGGTTGGGACAATCATTGGGCATCCCTGAGAGGGATGGGTTTGGGTAAATCAATCGGGTATTCCTGAGAGGAATACGTCTTGTGGTAAATCTGGAATGTTGGATAATATACTCGTCCTATCACCTTTAAAGTCCCTCCTCGTTGTTTGTTACCAGAGAGGTAACAGGGTATTAGTTGGTAGCGCTACTTAGGTTTGGCACCCTCACCCCGTACCGGAGAGGACGGATGTGAACTAATGACCTAGTCATGACCAATGCTTTGATAGGAGCATTGGGGAAAGGGCAAAATAAATCAGGAGCCGTCTTGTATCCGAGGTATTATCAACATTGTAATCAATGAACGTAACTAAACACTGGGTAACTAACGTTTTTGTAAAACTATGAACTCACCAGCGTTGTCTGATACACGTGTGTGCATGCTCGCAGGTTATTGATACATGTGGATGTGGAACTTGCTGTCTGGGATGCTGGAGTGGTCATGGGTCGAGATACATGGAGTCGCGAGACAAGTCTAATGGTTTTCGTATATATGGTTTAAGGATCACTTAATAAATAATTTATGCTTCCGTTATACACAGTGAATTACATTTAATGTTTTGTAACTCTCTACGTTAATAAATGAAAACTTTTATTTCAAATCTTGTTATGAGTTCAATGTGAATGGTGGCTAGATCCTGGTACGTCACACGCCTCGCGGGGGTTTCCGCGTGTGGTATTTTGGGGGTGTGACAAAATGGGCGGGTGGCGCCCCGCGACACATGAAGGGAACTCGGTCGCGGCCCGCTAGAATCGGTGGCGGGTCGCGAGGCTTTCCATGTCTTCTCTCGCGGCCCGCGAGAGATGTCTGAATCAGCAAAAATCCTTTAATTCATTGTTTAAGGCTTGGAGCTAGTCTAAATGCATTTTTAAACTACCGAAACTAATGTTTATGTTGGTTTTGGAATTTAGGTGGTCGTAGCAAACGCCCAGATGAAGATCAAGCAAACATCAAGAACCGAACACTCATCTTTTGAAGCTTCCACGCAAATCTATTTTGTTTTAGTTAATGTGAATCTTGTAAACACTTGATACTTCATTTGAAAGTTCTGAACTAGTAGGGATGATAACTTGAATATTATGATCTTGTATGATCATCACTTAACAAAGTTTTTGTAATGACGCATTTTCGTTTATAAATGTGTATTTAATGATATAATCGTGCTATTTTAAGATGGTTCTTAAAAGTTGGAAAAGAAATGTGATTTGATATGCATGGGAAGAGTGTGTTAACGAACTCAAACCCGGAAAGTGCACTAAGCACAAATGGTTGAAGCAAGTCACGAACTTGGCTAAACCTAAGTGAAATATGCAAATGAAAATGAAATGAAATGTTTAACAATCGTTGTAAACGTTTTAGATTCAAGATGTCGAGTAGTGGAAATGATGATAATACGGTGTCGACAGTCACCGAACAAATGAGAGAGGTGATTGCTGAAGATGTTGGAAAGGCAATCGAGAACAGTCTATCCGGTTTCATAGACACTATCCAAAGTACGGTGCTTTCACTAGTTGAAGAACGGATCCAAATGTTGGAAGATAATGCCAACCAAGTGAAGGAAAAGTCCAGAGAACGGAAAGCTTGTTCGTACAAAGAGTTCATGGCTTGCAAACCACCAAATTATAATGGGGAAGTCGATCCGTAATATGCCAACGATGGCTAAGCGACATCGAAGGAGTGTTTGAAAGGACTCACTGTGATGCAAATGACTTCGTAGCCTATGGTACGGGTCAATTAAGAGGTCAAGCGAAAGACTGGTGGGATAACAAAAAGAAGGAGATTGGAAGTGAAGCGGCTAAGGCTATAACATGGGATGAATTTAAGGCGACGTTCCTTAAACATCACAGCCCCAAGGCAGTTATCAGCAAAATCAATGAAGAATTCATTCAAATGAGGCAAAGGGGTGAATCAATAGATAAAATCACGGGAATCTTCCTTGATAAGCTAAGACTTTGTGACGAGCTGGTAACGAATGAAGAGCAAAAGATATATTATTACTACAACATGTTTAGTGCCGAATATCGGGAGTTTATGACTCCCTCAAAGTACGAGACTCTCACCGAGATCATAAACACTACTCGGGAACGAGAGATTGAACTGAAAAAGCAAATAGAGCGGGGTGAAAGAAGGGCGCAAGATGTTAACCCAAGCCCTATAAAGAAGGAACGAACGACTGAATCGGCAAAGAAGCCGGATGTGAAAACTGGGTCGCCAAGTTCTAAAACCTGCGGGAAAGGCCATAAGGGCGAGTGTCGCTTCAAGGATAAACCATGTCTCATATGTCAGAAAACGGGGCATACGGCTCCAACATGCCCGGATAAAGTGACAGTTTGCTACAAGTGTTATCGACCGGGTCACAAAAAGTTGGAATGCCCGGAGCTGGTGGGAAAGAAAGACGTGCAAGACACGAAAGTTGAGGCCCCGAAAGAAAATGCTAGATCTTTCCACCTAACCGCAGCAGAAGCGAAGATAGAACCCGACGTGGTCTCAGGTATATTTGTTGTAAACTCGATTCTCGCACGTGTATTGTTTGATACAGGTGCTAATAAATCCTTTATTTCACATGGATTTATTCGACATCCTTCATTTGTACTAACGAAGTTACCTATGCCTTTAGAAGTAGAGATAGGTAATACCAAAAGTTTTATCGTTTGTGATGTTTGTCAAAATTGCAAATTGAGGGTCGACGATGAAGAATACTCAATAGACCTAATCTCGATGTCGATGGGAGAATTTCAAGTGATCATGGAAATGGATTGGTTGTCCCGACATCACGCAAAATTTGTATGCTTCCGTAAGGAGATAAAACTAACATCTCCGAGCGGAAAGCATGTTACTATTTTTGGTGAACAAGGGGGTAGTCCCGTGGTGTGCTCGATGTTAAAATATTATAAGCTCTTAAGGCATGGATGTAAAGCGTTCATGATATATGCAATCGAACCAGAGAAAGTGTCACCAAAGATTGGAGACGTACCGGTGGTACGTGACTATGAAGATGTGTTCCCGAAAGACTTACCAGGAATTCCACCAGAACGGGAGGTAGAATTCGGAATTGAATTGATTCCGGGTGCAAAACCCCAAGCTAAGGCGCCGTATCGGCTCGCGCCATCGGAAGTACAAGAGTTGATGTCCCAAATCCAAGACTTGCTCGACAAAGGATTCATAAAGTCGAGTGTGTCTCCTTGTTGTTCGTGAAAAAGAAAGACGGGAGCATGCTAATGTGTATCGATTACCAAGAGTTAAACAAACTCACGCTAAAGAACCGATACCCGCTCCCGAGAATTGATGATCTATTTGACCAACTACAAGGCGCGAGTTGGTTTTCCAAAATTGACCTTAGATCGGGTTATCATCAGTTAAAGGACAAGAAAGAAAATGTACCGAAGACGGCTTTCCGTACGCGGTACGGACATTACGAGTTCCTCGTGATGCCTTTCGGATTGAAAAATGCACCCGCGGCTTTCATGGACCTCATGAACCGGGTTTGCAAACCTATGTTGGACAAGTCGGTAATCGTGTTTATCGACGACATTCTAGTATATTTAAAAAATGAAGCTGAACACGTGCATCACTTACAAGAAATGTTAGAGACACTCAGACGGGAAAAGCTATATGCAAAGTTTTCAAAGTGCGCTTTCTGGTTACTAGAGGTGCAGTTTCTCGGGCATATCATTAGCGCTGACGAAGTATTAGTAGATCCGTCAAAAATAGAAGTCGTGTCAAAATGGAACCCTCCGAAGAATCCTTTAGAAATTCGAAGCTTCTTACGGCTTGCGGGATATTATAGGAGATTCATTCAATATTTCTCCAAGATTGCTTCACCGTTAACCAAATTGACTCGTAAAGAGGAAAGATTCGTATGGGACGTTGAACAAGAGAAAGCGTTCCAAATGCTCAAAGAAAAGTTAACCCATGCTCCGGTATTAACGTTGCCAGATGGAGTTGATGATATGGTGGTTTACTCGGACGCGTCACATTCGGGGCTCGGATGTGTTTTGATGCAACGAGGCAAGGTTATAGCCTATGCCTCGAGGCAACTGAAGATTCATGAAAAGAAGTACCCAACTCACGACCTCGAGTTAGCGACAGTGGTATTCGCCTTAAAAATATGGAGGCATTATTTGTATGGGGTAAAATTCACTATCTTTACCGACCATAAAAGTATGAAATATTTCTTCGATCAGAAGGAATTAAACATGAGGCAGAGGGGATGGTTGGAAACAGTCAAAGATTATGATTGTGAAATACATTACCATCCCGGGAAGGCAAATGTAGAGGCAGATGCGTTGAGCCGAAACGCTGACTATGCTCCGATATGAGTACGATCGATGCAGCTCATTGTGACCTCGGGTTTACTAGAACGAATCTGAGAAGGACAAGTTGAAGCAATGAAAGTGGAAAATTTGAAGAAGGAAAGAATAGTCGGTGTAACAACCCTCAGTAAATCCGACACCCTCATAATTTTATGACACCCTAATATATGTTAAAATGTCCCAATATGACTTTAAATATACCACGTATGTGAAAACCGAGCCCAAATTACGATATAGCATTAGAAATAAAATATAAAGTCTGAATATTGAACTGAGGCGGGCCGCGTAGAACCCACCTCAACTCTTACACGGGTCGTATAAAGGCTAAGGTCTGACTTCGTTGATTTCTTGAGTTCAAGCGGGCCGCGTAAACTCTTGATCCATTCTTCGCGGGCCGCGACAGCTATGAGATAAGGTTAAACCCGGTGCTGATACGTGTCGATGACTCAGCGACCATCTGCCGCCCTAGCTGCCCTCGCGGGCCGCGTAAACCTTTCCCTCATCTTACACGGGCCGCGTGGAGACCAGATTTCACAACTATAAATAGGATCGATGGCCTTCAGTCCAAATCGTTCATTCTTTCTTTCTTTCTCGAAATTCTGAAGAATAATAATAATTTTCGGGCATAATACCCCCTAAATAGCGAAGCCCTGCCTCGTTGTAAGTATTATAACCCCGGTTACGTATTAGATACGCTGCCTGATTGATTTAGGGTTCCGTAACAACTGTCGTGGTTCTGCCCGACGTAGTTGTTGGAATGCCGTCTCGGGGAGGGTATCATTAATATTTTCAAAGGGTTATGATACTAACCAATATACATTTGTATAAATTATAGATTTTATCCAGGAAACCCTTACGCGAAGTCTAAAATAGCAAAGTGAGTAATCTCCTTTTTGTGTCAACTGTTTTTATAAAACCTTAATTGTTTTATATTATATTACCAGTATGTGAGTCGTGTAATTCTTCAATTACTGCCGGTATTTGGGGTTTTGTATACAAAATTTATTACTTGCGAGTAGTAAGTCGGAATGACAGTACGTTACCATTGGACGACGAGTAGCCAATGTGTAATATGACCCACAAGTCAAGGATTGACAGTACTGAATGAGTAATTGTGTAGATATAAACATTGTAATCGCTCTCAATACTGCGAATGATAAAACCTGTTTTTAATTAAACTGGGATTAACTCACAAGTATTTCTTGCTGATAAAATATTTTAAAAACATGTTTCAGGTAACACAATGTGAAAGCCAAATGGGAAAAAGCCAGCTCGCGAGCACTGACGGCTTGGAAAATAAGTGGCTATAAAAGTTATCTAAAACACGATGTTTTAAAATCAATAAAGTAGGGTTTATCCCTATAAACGTGTTGTAATAAGAAACTTGGGTTTGCCCATGTGTTTACTATTATAAAAGAAGGTGGTTTTAACTCTGATAAAATATTTCCTAACTACGATCCTGATGTAACTTCCGCTGCCAAATTAATAAAAACTGATACCACCGCCACTGAGTTCGCGGCCGCCCGTTCCCGGGACAGATAAGGGATCGGGGGTTGTGACAGAAGGTGGTATCAGAGCCTAGCCACTGGTTCAAGCCAAAGAAGTGTTCTGCTGACACTTAAATTCTAAATTCTATGTTAGGAAATAATTTATGTGATTATGTGTTTTATATTAATTTGACTATTTGTTAGTCTACAGTATGGGTAAGCAAAGAATTTCGGACATATATCGTCAACTAGATAGTTCACCAAAAGATAAGGGAACCCCATTTCAAGCAAATCCCTCAGGATACTCAGCAGATATTGAGGAGGGAATATTTATTCGTAAGGCACAGTCTGAGAAACCATTTACCACTAAGAAGAGAAGTTGGATTATTAGAAAAAGTCGAAAGAAAATAAAGAAGTCACAACCAAAGGAATTGATAAATAATCAGGAAATAAATACTCAAACTCAGGAAACAGGCAATAACCTACCATGGGAAGATGAATTAGATGGACAATGGGTAAATCTCCATATGTTAGCCACTACAGCAGTAAATCTTTACTTATATTGAATAGTTGGACCACCAAACCAGTACCAGCACCCATGCCACTTATGAGCTACAAATTTTAAAGGAACTTCGCCTATTAGATAACAACTTAGTAGAGACAGGAGATAGAATAAACCTTATATAAAAGCATGTTGAGCCTAATACTCCAATAACTTAAATAGACTAAAATAAGTTACAGATGCATAGTCACTAGTATATTTTGAATTCCAGTTGTAGTTTGTAATAAACATATATATATAAGCCGCAAGGTTCGCCGTTTTTAATCAATCCATTTTTTTTGTACCCAAATGTTTGTACTAGAAATTTATCTGTGATAATTAATATCACCTACTCAAATATGTATACGTTAAAATAGTTAAAAGAATCATGAAATATTTTATTTAAAAATAGGAGTTGATCAATTAAAATAGTTACGCGATTTATATTGTTATATATATATATATATATATATATATATCATTAGATCTGACATATAAAATATACAAATGTAATCATTTGTATACCTATAAAAATGTATTTAATTACCTTCAATTGGCAATATACATCAAACTAAACAAAACAGTCATGTTTATGACTCTCTTTTAGAACCAATCATTTACTTTGATTTAAAATACATATGGAAATATATGGCATAAAGCTTTAAAACTTTGTGGTCTTAATAATATTGTTTCAAAATGATTTATATTTAAATAATTAAAACCAAAGCTATTAAATTAACCGAAAGGATTTTAAGAAGTAATAAAATTTAAAAAAAAAAAGATTGCTTTAGTAGATCTAGCCAAAGCAAGTTTTGAAACCCATGTGCACCAATTTACCATTTCATTTTATCCTTTCTGGTTTATAACTAGTTGACCATAAAACTTCATACTTTCATAATTTTATGAAATAACTGATGTTGAGATTACTTGTAAAGATTTCTATTAAAATACTTAGCAATAAAATAAAATGGTTAAATGAATATGCTGGGTACTCATGATTAAATAAAAATCATTTAAAAATTTTAGAGATTTGGGTTGGTTAGACTACGTAGAAAGACCTAACTAAACGATGAAAGCAATTCTATAATTCTTTAATATTAAGGTATGTCCAGAATAGGTCTTATGCATGGAAATAGTTAATATAAGATTATAAGATTAACCAGTCATATTAATTATAGGATTGTGTATCCTAAATTATAAAGAAAAATATTTGAGTTGATGATTAATGTATAATAATTAAATAATACAAACTAGTTATATAATAGGAAATTCTTTGAATTGGTATTATATGAATGCAATACAGGAAATTTTAAAACTTTATATTAATATATATATATATATGCAAGACACGATTTTCTTGATAGTATTTACAAACAAATATCTTTTGAAAAAAAAAAGATAAGTTTTTATAAAGAAGGAAACCTATATGTTTATTCAAAACCTATTTCACCAATCTTTAATTCAGAAAGTACCTTAAGGATATTTGTAATAGCACCATCTCTTAAAATTAACAAAGGGTCCAGGACGGATTTCATATAAAGCTCTTATCTTTATTTTCTATATACTTATCCATTCATGAGTTCTGGAAATATAATTAAATTAAGGAAGTATAGAGAAAAGCCATCCCACTAAAGGGAGAAACAATATATAATATATGCATTTTTCTTATACATATCTGTATCTACCAACATGTAATACGAATAGTTATAACTATAAGTGTGCTATACAAAATGTGCATGCATGATTGCTTAATACTGTGATAATTATATCTGAACATGTTTGTAATTCAGATGTTAAAGGAAATAACATGTGATCAAGAAATTCGTACTGGTAATGAAAATTTTTGGGATAAAACCACTCTAGAAAATATAATAGCTCAAGGAATATCAAATGCCATACCCTTAATCATTGAAGCTATTAAGATTTATGTGCCTATAAACAAGAATCCTACTATACACTGTAAGCATACCCATCACTTCAAACCTATCCCTAGTACCAATGGAAGTTACGATACTCATATCAAAACTCCATCTTCCAAATGAAAGAAAACCACAACCTATGGCTACTCATATAAGGAATTCTACTCTAACAAATCCTCCAAGGATAAAGGAATGAAATCAGAAACTGCACAGCCTACCTACAACAGCAAAAAGCACGCAAGGAAATACCATTCTAAGAAAATACTTCGTTGTAACTACTGCAAAAAGGCTGGACATACAGAAGAAGAATGTAGAAAGAAAACTAATGTATGTTACAAATGCGGAGAACCAGGTCACATCCCTCCCTACTGCCCAAAACTATCTAATTCATCCGGCAACAAGGACAGAAACCCAGATGAAGCTAAAGAGAACGCATAAACACCAGAGACCACAGTAACTTTTAAAATAAACACCCTTACGTTTTGTCTGTACTAAGATATTAAGTTAACTTTTAATTCCGATCAAAGTTTTATAATAAAAGTCTTTATTTCTTTTTCATAAAGCCAATACTCATTTGCCTCATTTCTTGACAAATCCATATGCTGCTCATACATTGCTTGGCATGCGTGAGAATTCATTTCAAAAGATCATTTATTCTTGAATTTTAATACTTCGTTACATTCGTTCTGATAAGCTATAACCTAATATTGACTTTTGATAATCAAGCCAACAAATTTCTTGGAAAGCTCCTTTTCTTTTCAAACATTACTTACCTGATTTTCATTGAAACTATTCTTATCAATACATATATCCATTATTGGAATATATCCACACCAAGCTCAAATTATTTGAATTTGCTCCTGCACATTTGATTCAAAATCCCATATGATGAATTGAGATCATCATATTCAATGAAAATTCATTTGTTTAAATCATAGTACACCTATTCAAAGTCTACAACTCTAATCCATCAATTGTTAATACATGACACCTTGCGGTGGCGATTTCTTTGAAACTTGGATTTATTTCATTTCCATATTTGAGGTACGAAATTGTCTATTTTATTGACTCATTATCCTAAACTATTCTTAATACGATTTTGTGTTAAGATTCTTATTCCAATGTACCTCCAACATTTCCTTTATTTTTTAATTACTCTTATAATATTTATTTCTTTCGAACATTCTATCTTTTGAATATCCCGATTCACTTCATTTGAAACTTTCAGTTAATTTCGAAAACGGTGTATTCATTTGGTCACCGTAATTATTTAATTTTTCTAGTAACTAAAACACCTTGCGGTGTCTGTATAAATTTGCAGCCTGTGCTAATAATAAGCCCTAATCATACGTCATTTGTTTGACTTATCATCCAATCTTGATACAATTATGTGTTAAGACTATGATACACTAAATTCTATTGTATTATCCAGTGTATCTTTGCTATTTAAATAAACGTCACTGATTTCTGGGTTGACTATTGATAAATCATTTTTCATACTTCTATCTTCAATTGAGATTATTGATTCAACGTTCTTTTTAAACAAACAAGGTAAGTTCTCTTTTGACATTGAATCTTATTATCCCTAAAAGTCGTTTATATTCTAATGTCCCCATTGATCTTGTGAAACTAAAATTATATCACGTTCAGTTAAATAATTCCTGGAACTAATCGAAACAATTATGTTTCTTAAATTATTTCTTAGAAAAATCCCACTAAGGATTCATCTGCTAAGCATTTTTTTTTTTTTAAATTTCATATCATTTTTGTCAGTTGTAATTAATAAGCTACGGGCTCTACAGTATTAGACGAATCTAACTACCCCCTTTCTATAAAGAAACTTTAACTACTTAAGAAGAATTTTTATCTGTTATCAACATAACTCTTTTGACAATCTCATATTACTTTAATCATCTTGTCTATTATTCTTACACTACCTCAAGACCAGATAAGTTGATTTTCTGCTCAAAAGACAATGTTTCAGAACTTTCGTCCACTAGATGCTTCCCAAGACGTTTTGACACTATTGTTGATAACTACAAGACTTAATCTAACTTCGAGAAAATTTCATAACCCAAATCTCGAGGACGAGATTTAAAACAAGGTAGGGAGGATGTAACAACCCTCAGTAAATCCGACACCCTCATAATTTTATGACACCCTAATATATGTTAAAATGTCCCAATATGTCTTTAAATATACCCGTATGTGAAAACCGAGCCCGAATTTGCGATATAGCATTAGAAATAAAATATAAATTCTGAATATTGAACTGAGGTGGGCCGCGTAGAACCCACCTCAACTCTTACGCGGGCCGTATAAAGGCTAAGGTCTGACTTCGTTGATTTCTTAAGTTCAAGCGAGCCGCGTAAACTCTTGCTCCATTCTTCGCGGGCCGCGACAGCTATGAGATAAGGTTAAACCCGGTGCTGACACGTGTCGATGACTCAGCGACCATTTGCCGCCCTAGCTGCCCTCGCGGGCCGCGTAAACCTTTCCCTCATCTTACGCGGGCCGCGTGGAGACCAGATTTCACAACTATAAATAGGATCGACGGCCTTCAGTCCAAATCATTCATTCTTTCTTTCTTTCTCGAAATTCTGAAGAATAATAATAATTTTCGGGCATAATACCCCCTAAATAGCGAAGCCCTGCCTCGTTGTAAGTATTATAACCCTAGTTACGTATTAGATACGCTGCCTGATTGATTTAGGGTTACGTAACAACTGTCGTGGTTCTGCCCGACGTAGTTGTTGGAATGCCGTCTCGGGGAGGGTATCATTAATATTTTCAAATGGTTATGATACTAACCAATATACATTTGTATAAATTATAGATTTTATCCAGGAAACCCTTACGCGAAGTCTAAAATAGCAAAGTGAGTAATCTCCTTTTTGTGTCAACTGTTTTTATAAAACCTTAATTGTTTTATATTATATTACCAGTATGTGAGTCGTGTAATTCTTCAATTACTGCCGGTATTTGGGGTTTTGTATACAAAATTTATTACTTGCAAGTAGTAAGTCGGAATGACAGTACGTTACCATTGGACGACGAGTAGCCAATGTGTAATATGACCCACAAGTCAAGGATTGACAGTACTGAATGAGTAATTGTGTAGATATAAACATTGTAATCGCTCTCAATACTGCGAATGATAAAACCTGTTTTTAATTAAACTGGGATTAACTCACCAGTATTTCTTGCTGATAAAATATTTTAAAAACATGTTTCAGGTAACACAATGTAAAAGCCAACTGGGAAAAAGCCAGCTCCCGAGCACTGACGGCTTGGAAAATAAGTGGCTATAAAAGTTATCTAAAACACGATGTTTTAAAATCAATAAAGTAGGGTTTATCCCTATAAACGTGTTGTAATAAGAAACTTGGGTTTGCCCATGTGTTTACTATTATAAAAGAAGGTGGTTTTAACTCTGATAAAATATTTCCTAATTACGATACTGATGTAACTTGCGCTGCCAAATTAATAAAAACTGATACCACCGCCACTGAGTTCGCGGCCGCCCGTTCCCGGGACAGATAAGGGATCGGGGGTTGTGACAGTCGGCCAATTGAAGGATTTAGTAGATGGTAACAACGGGTTGAAAACTCGCTTCGGTAGAACATGGGTTCCTAACTCGTGTGAAGTTAAAAAGCTTCTACTTGACGAAGCTCACAAATCCCGTTATTCTATTCATCCGGGAGCGACCAAGGTGTATAATGACTTGAAACAAAATTATTGGTGGCCCGGAATGAAAAGAGATGTAGTGAAGTACGTAGAGAAATGCTTGACATGTCTGCAAGTCAAAGCAGAGCACTAGAAACCATACGGTAAACTTCAACCGTTGGAATTTTCGGTTTGGAAATGGGAACATGTTACAATGGACCTATTGACCAAACTACCAAAGACGAACCGTAGATTTGATGCCATATGGGTGGTTGTTGATAGAATGACAAAAAGGGCTCACTTTAATCCGATACGTGAGACTTATGCGTCAGAAAAGATTTCCGAAGTATATACTAACGAGTTAGTGGCACGCCTCGGAGTACCGGTATCCATCGTGTCTGACAGGGATACCCGATTCACTTCAAACTTTTGGCGAGATTTCCAAGAGCAAATAGGGACGAAATTGTTCATTAGCACCGCGTACCATCCTCAAACGGATGGACAGAGCGAAAGAACAATACAAACATTGGAAGAAATGCTACGGGCGTGTATTATCGACTTCGGAGGTAGCTGGGATGTTTATCTACCATTGGTTGAATTTTCATATAGTAATAATTACCATGCTAGCATCGGTATGGCTCAGTACGAGATGCTTTAAGGTAGAAAATGCCGGACCCCGGTGTGTTGGGCTGAGATGGGTCCACGTGAACTCGCCCATAAAGACATAGTTCGAGCCACTAATGAGAAGATTGACTTGGTTCGGGCACACTTGAAAGCGGCTCAAGATTAACTCAGGGAGGGTATAACTAATGTAAATTGGGTTATTATACTAACACATGTGAATTGTTTAATTAATAGATTATAACCAGGAAGTCACAAGGAAAATACCTAAATTAGCAATGTGAGTAGTCTCCTTTTTGTGAAACCTTTTTGTAAACTGTTTTTACAAAACCTCAAATGTTTTACATTATGATTAACAGTGATTGAGTATTTGTAATTCTACAATTATCGTCGGTATGTTGGGGTTTTGTATACAAAATTTGTTACTACACTGTGAGTATTAACCTGACCACAAGTCAGGATTGACAGTGCCGTGGGTGGTAATTAAAGTAAGAATTGGAAACAAATATAATTGCGAGATCGCCCTCAATACTGTTGTAATACCCCAAAAATATAAACCTTTCATTATAAATTAAATGTCGGTAGTGAACAAGATACAGTAAATAGGAATACCTAACCTAGTTAAAGTCTAAGTCTTGTAACGATAAGGAAAACCTTGTTAAAAACCCTTTATAAAAAAACTTAGGCAAAGTCAAGGGACCAAAGTTGAACAAGTGCAAACTAATTTTGTTAAAACAAAATATTAGTCACCAAAACACACACTTGGTGTGTGTCTAGATGGAAGAAAACACAGGGGGAGACTAAACCTCCCACATGAACCCTAGTTCTTGCATTTTCACCAAATTGAGAGGGTAAATCGGCTCCAAATCGAAATCCAAACTCAGATTAGTGATCACCTTCGTGAAGGGATCATAAGGTATGCCTAATTTTGCTATTTAGTTTCACCTTGAGTTCTAGGTGAAAACATGAAATCGAAATCTGAGCTTGCATGATCAAAGTTTGGATGAAATTAGGAATGAAATTATGTCTAGGAGTAAACCCTAGTCATTTACTTGTTGAATTAATGTTCATAATTGTAAATTCATGATCATCCACCATGTGTGTTTAGTAGGTTTTGTAGAAACATGAAGAACACTAGAATCATGATTAGTAAACTAGTGTTATTTGAGCTCTATGAAGTAAATCCATAAGGTTGATATGAAAAATTAGATATGAACTTGTAAAATGATGTTTAATATTGGCTAAATAGTTAGTCATGAACTTGATTGTTAATTGTATGAAATTATGCTCTTTAGGTGTTTGTTGAAATGCCTAAAAGAAAGCTAAATGTTGAAATTTTGAAAGAAACGCATGATTGAATGATGTAGTGGATTATGCGTTATATGACATAATTGGGGTTCTAAACGAATCGTTGGTTGAACTCTATAGGCAAAGGAATCGAATCCTCAAGCGGACAAGCCGGAGAGGACAAGCGCTTGAAGGGATTGCTCTAAAGGTATGTAACCATGGTTCGTTACTTTATGTTTAGATATTAATTCTAGCTTGTCGAATTAAAATTAGCGTTAAATGTGAACTCGTTATGTCGCTGAAGTGACAAAGCTCACTAGACAAACAAAACGGGTCAAAATATTGGTTAGAGTAAAGTTTGGTATGTCCTTGAAATGGTGGTTTCCATTAGACAACCAAACAGGTCAAAAAACGTCAAATTGGACATGTTTAAGTGAATTGATTGTCACTCATTGATTGAATATATTGAATGCGTAAGCCGGGAAGCGGACACGCTAAACTTGTTGCAAATGAACCCTTGGTATTGGGTCTGAAGTTCTGAAATTTATACTTTTCAAATTGTTAAAGGAGCATGCTTGAATCCTTGAAAATCAAGCATCATGTCAATGCGTAAGTAACCCTTGGTATGGGAGCGAAACGCTACTACTTGGTAAACCCGGGAATGGGTAAAATTGTTGAAAACAAGTGATGATAACAAAACAAGTGGTAGGACTTACAAACAAACGGGTTGAATAATAAAAAGGCAGATTTATAAGCTAACTGCTTATAAACTGGAAACGTTAATACGAACTATGATGGTTAACGGGACCGTAATTTAATTACGGTCGCGTAGGAAAAAGAATTACGTAAAACGGACTTGTAAAACAAAAGTTATGAATATTTAAAGTTAAAATTTTTCCAAGTTTTCGGAGCTAGGCATTTGCAACTCACAAAAACAAACATTCTGATCAAATGGGTGGGTGGCGCCCCGCGACACATGAAGGGAACTCGGTCGCAGCCCGCTAGAATCGGTGGCGGCCCGCGAGGCATTCCATGTCTTCTCTCGCGGCCCGCGAGAGATGTCTGAATCAGCAAAAATCCTTTAATTCATTGTTTAAGGCTTAGAACTAGTCCAAATGCATTTTTAAACTACCAAAAATAATGTTTATGTTGGTTTTGGAATTTAGGTGTTCGTAGCAAATACCCTGATGAAGATCAAGCAAACATCAAGAACCGAACACTCATCTTTTGAAGCTTCCGCGCAAATCCATTTCGTTTTAGTTAATGTGAATCTTGTAAACACTTGATACTTCATTTGAAAGTTCTGAACTAGTAGGGATGATAACTTGAATATTATGATCTTGTATGATAATCACTTAACAAAGTTTTTGTAATGACGCATTTTCGTTTATAAATGCGTATTTAATGATATAATCGTGCTATTTTAAGATGGGTCTTACAACTGTAAAATGATAAAACCTGTCTTGATTAAACTGGAATTCACTCACCAGTATTTCCCACTGACAAATGTTTTTAAAACACGTTTCAGGTAACAAAATGTGCAAGCCAAATAGAAGCCAGCTGGAGAGCACTGAAGGCTTGGAAAAATGTGGCTATAAAAGTTACCTAAATAAAGAAGATGTTTTATTTCAATAAAATAGGGTTTATCCCTATAAACAATGTTGTAATATAAACTTAGGTTTTACCAATGTGTTTATTATTATAAAAATGTGGTATTTTACTCTGATAAATATTTCCTAACTACGGTCCTGATGAAAATTCCGCTGCCAAAATGATAAATACCGATACCACTGATACTGGCTCGCGGCCGCCCGTTCCCAAGGGATAGGGGCCGGGGGTTGCGAC
The DNA here is from genome assembly GCA_030545235.1 of Helianthus tuberosus. Taxonomy (NCBI): domain Eukaryota; kingdom Viridiplantae; phylum Streptophyta; class Magnoliopsida; order Asterales; family Asteraceae; genus Helianthus; species Helianthus tuberosus. The sequence goes on from JARYGA010059734.1 coordinate 95,513, forward strand.
AGAGAGTGGTATCAGAGCTATAGCTACTGATTTGAGCCCCAGAAGTGTTCTGCTGACACTGAAATTGTCAATTCTGTTTGGAAATAATCTATGTGAATATGTGCATACATGTATATTATCATTTTGTGTTATTTAACAATTTGTTAGTTTACAGTATGAGTGATCAAGGACCGTCGGACGCCTATCGTCAATTGTCTAGTTTTCCTAGAGATGAAGGAACTTCTTCCCAGCCTACCCCCTCGGGGTATTCAGCTGACACAGAGGAGGGGATCTTTATATTTAAAGCGCAATCTAAAGAGCCATTCCCTACCAAAAAGAGAGGATGGTTCAGTCGGGGAGCTCACGAGCGTAGGAAAAGAATGAGGAAATTACAGCATTAGAGATCTTTAGCAGCTGCAAATAGGGAGATGAATGCCCAGACTCAGGATATAATCAATAGGAGACTGGCCAATTTCCACATATTAGCTACCACTGCCGCCGACCCAAACTTAGAACAAATTGATGTATTGTAAAATACATCCATTTATCGTGTAAAGTTTGTACATTTTTCGTATTTATTAGTTTATTTTTTTTAGAATTTCGTTACTTTGATTAAATCTCGTTATACAGGTCATGGGTGCTGAAAATGTCGCAAAACGATGAAAAATTGGTTGAGTTTGAGAGTTAAAATAACTTCTGGGAGTTTGGAATGCTGAAGCTGATAAAAAACGAGACATTATATGAAAAATAAGTTGTCGCGTCGCAACACACTAAAGTCTTTATGCTGTCGCGTATCGCTAGGATTAAAAAATTGATTTCTGACATAACTTGTTGTCGCGCCACGCGACACGGTAGCCATATACTCGTCACGCGACGCGACGGGTGGTCTGGACGGCTCTTCTTTGTTACGAAACCAGGGTTGACTATAAATTAATCATAAATTATCCATAAACCCTAATTTACGAATTCAACAAACCATAGGCGATTTTCAGAGCATATTTAGAGTATTTCAGTGCGTTTTGGCGTGCAAGAATCATCTGGTTGAAGCTTTGAGCATAGGAAAGAAGATCATTCGGGTCTTATCTCCCGGTTTTTGTTATTTTTGTGTTTTCAATACTTTGATTATGAATTCTTGTTTTGATTTTAGACATCATGTTTTCAGGCTAAAACCTTTGTTACTACCTAGGTTAGATGATAGTTTAATGAAGTTTGGATTTTTAACGGTTTTCTATTGTTTGTGTATGGATTAATCTTTGAAAGTAAATAATTCTAGAACCTTTAATTTGGTGCGTATGCGTATTTAGATTTGATTGTTGATTATTTGTTGTTTCACATAAATTTTGGTGGATGACTTTCACATAATGAATTTGTGTTGATTGTTCGTATCTTTACGGTTTGGGTAATCTTTGGGTAAATCGGCCGATAGCCTTAGAAACAGTAATAAAAATACAATTAGACCTAAGTATTCTGCTTAACTTGTCGCTGAGAGCCTCGAGTTTGTTAGTAGGCCTCGGTACGATATATAGCTAAGATAGGTTTTGAGAGAAGTTGGTCTTAGTTCCCTAATCGCACCTGTGTCTATTAAACTAAGTTAGAATCTAGGGTTGCCTTAGACTTTCGCGCTGAGAGGTAGATTGTCACATTAGGGCACTTTTAGAGACGTTAGAAGACTGAGAGGAAGTCTAACAACCGGTGTTCACAACAGCCTTGTAGGATCTCACAGGTTTCTTCCTGAGAAGGGTCGGGAGGTCTTAGTAGAGATACCTTAGGGTTTAGTACTTTAAGATCCCGGTTCCATACCACAGCAGTACCGTTAAAAATCCATTCCTAGTTAAACTAGATTCAAGCCTAGGTAGTCGTTAATCTCTATTGAATTCAACCTTAGTTTTTATTCGTGTCATAGTCTAGCTTTATTTTAATTTCAATTCTAGGATTTCAGTAAACCCCCCCCCCCCCTCCCCCAAAAAAAAAACACAAAAACAGTTAAGTCATGTCAGTGTCTGTCTAAATAAAGTCTTTAACGTAGTTAATTAGAGTCCTTGTGGGTTCGACATCCAGACTTGCTTTTCTTTACTAGAGTCGACCGGTTCACTTGCCGGTGAGTAGTTTAGTCGAGTTAGAGAGTCTAGATTATTATTACTTGAGTCTAATTTTAGGTTTATTTTAGTTGATTTTATTTGAACTACTTATAGCACATCACAAATCATAGCACCACAGCCACTACCCTTATTCCTAACTCAGCCCATGGAAATAGAACCAAATCCAGGAGACCAAATTCCCTTACCTGTTTTCGACCCAAATGAAATCCCTAGAGTCCCAGCCCCAAATCCTCTAGATTATGACCCATGGTTTGATGACCACAGGGATTACCCAGAATTTCATCCACAAGAGGAACCCATGCCAAACCCAGTAGCACCTTACCCAAACCTTGAATCTCAAGATCCATACTAGGATAATGACCAGTATATTCCGGAAATCCTAGAAAACCCATACCCCTACGAAGAGCCGATGCCCCAGTTCCCTGACCCGATACCAGCACCCGCACCACCCATGAGTACAAAGAATGTGCAAGAACTTTGCACCTTTGGTGAGGAGTTGTTAGATGAAAGTGAAAAAATAAGGCAAATAGGGGAGAGGCTCGTTTGGAAGTACGATGAGCGTAACATGGAGTATTGCATGGACCCTCACTAGTAATAATAATAATAATAATAATAATAACAACAACAATAATAATAATAATAAAATATATATATGTGTGTAACTTGAAAAAAAATCAACTAAAATAAATAATCTAATAACTACTGATGCATACTAGTATTGTATTTTAAATTCCAGTTGTGGTTTGTATTAGATGCATAATATATAAAATAGAGTAAATGTCGCAATGCACGACAATTTTGATCAATATGCTTGTTGTGTGATTGTTCGCATTAAACATTGCTCTGTGATATTAATATCCGGTAAATGTTTATAATTCAGATGGACAACGCAGCAAATCAGGAAAACCAGAATAACGATAATAATAGCAACCAGATAAATAATAGTGCTATCCAACATATTGTAGCACAAAGAATTATAGATGCTATGCCATATATCATTAAGACTGTTAAGGAAGCAGAAAATAAATCTGCAAATGTAAGTAAACCTCAACACACTGAACCAAGTCATAGTGTGAACGATAATAACAGACCATTACTTCAATTGCCTATTCCAAAAAGAAGAAGAACCATGTCTTATGGTTGTTCTTACAAAGAATTCTGGTCCTGTAAACCAATAGAATTCTCGGGCAATGAAGGAGCCATTGCAGCTCTACGATGGATAGAAAAGACTGAGGCCGTCTTAAAAATAAGCAAATGTGCAGAGGAAGACAAAATCATGTTTGCTTCCAATCTGTTTAAGAATGCTGCTTTAGAATGGTGGAATACTATTCTCCAGTCTAGGGGAAGTGATAGAGTCTACAATAAGGAATGGACTGAATTTAAGGATATGGTTGAAAGGAAATTCTGTCCTCCCAATGAAAAAGAACAGATTGCTAATAAGTTCTTAAATCATAGAATGACTGTAGTAGACTGTAAGGGTTACACTAGTGTATTCTTCGAATATGCTAGAATAGTGCCAACCGTAGCTTCACTAGAACCAATATTAATCTCCCGTTACATCTGGGATTAATCAATGAGATTAGACATGTAGTCAAGGCAGCTAGACCACAAACTATAGAAGAAGTTGTAGAACTAGCAAATACCTTGACTGATGAACTAGTACTTATGCAAGAAGAGAACCAGAGAAAGAACCTAGCTCAGAAACTTACCCAGGAATTTTGCTACGGAAATTCTAACCGTGGGAAGAATGTAGGTTCTACTTCTGCACCTTATTGTAAAGTTTGCAAGAAGAAGCATTCAGGAAGATGCTCCATCTACTGCAATTTCTGCAAGATACCAAGACACAAGGAAGGAGACTGTATAAAGAAACCAAGTAACGGAGTATGCTTCAATTGTGGAGAAAAGGGACATATCAAGCCGAACAGTCTGAAACTAGCTCTAGCCATTAACAACAAGACTACTAAGAATGCTAGGGCATTTGTTCTGACAGCCGAAGAAGCAAAAATGATTCTGGGTGTGATTGTCGGTACGTTTTTAGTTAATAATGTTTTTGCTAAAGTATTATTTGACTTTGGTGCGAACCAAAGTTTTATTAATACTTCATTTTGCAAAATTTTCAACCAACCATTAACTAAACTCCAACAAGAATGTCTAGTTGAAACAGCAAATGGGGAATCCATTAAGATAACTGAAATCTTGCAGGGAGCAAGAATAGAAATTCTAAACCAAGATTTTACTGCTAATATCTGGCTGGATTTGATATCGTATTAGGAATGGATTGGTTAGTAGCCAATAAAGCCAGTATTCTATGTGGTCAAAAGTCAATCCAAATAAGTTCACCAAAGGGTGAAAAGATCACAATTAAAGGAAATAAGCCATCTTGATCCACGAAATTCATCTCTGTGGTGAAAACTGCAAGTTGTGCAAGAAAAGGATCCCTGGTGTATATTATTTCCATAATCATTAACAGTAAAAGAAAAGAAAAGAATTGAAAGATATTCCCGTAGTATCCCAATTCTCAGATGTTTTCCCAGAAGAATTACCAGTACTACCGCCAGATAGAGAAGTTGAATTCAGAATTCATCTTCTACCAGGAACCGCACCAATTTCCAAGGCACCTTATCGTTTGGCGCCAGCAGAAATGCAAGAACTGAAGAAACAGCTGGACGAACTTTTGGAGAAATGATTCATACAGCCAAGTTCATCACCTTGGGGAGCACCGATCTTGTTCGTCAAAAAGAAAGACGGGTCAATGCGTATGTGCATTGATTACCGAGAATTAAACAAAGTCACGATTAAAAATTGGTACCCATTACCGAGAATCGATGATCTATTTGATCAATTACAAGGAGCTCGATTTTTCTCAAAAATCGATTTACGCTCGGGATATCATCAATTAAAAGTATAGGAAGAGGACATTCCTAAGACCGCCTTCAGAACAAGGTATGGCCATTATGAATTTACTGTCATGCCATTTGGTCTAACCAATGCCCCAGCCGCATTTATGGACATGATGAACAAAATAAATAAACCATATCTGGACAAATTCATAATAGTCTTTATAGATGATATTCTAATTTACTCTAAGAGTAAAGAGGAACATGCAGCGCATCTGCACTCCTAAATTTGCTTAGAAAAGAAAAGATTTATGCTAAATTTTCAAAATGCGAATTTTGGTTAGAATAAGTGTAATTTCTTGGACATTTAGTGAATCAGGAAGGAATTCATGTGGATTCCACAAAGATTGAGGCAATTACCAAATGGAAAGTCCCTGAATCACAAACGAAAGTGAGAAGTTTTCTCGGACTAGCAGGTTATTATAGAAGGTTTATCCGAGATTTTCCTAGAATAGCCATTCCCTTAACCAAACTGACCTATAAGTCTGTTAAGTTTGAATGGGGACCAAAACAGGAAGAAGCCTTTAGAATTCTGAAGCAAAGATTAACCAACACACCCATACTAGCGTTACCAGAAGGAACTGAAGACTTTGAAGTCTATTGTGACACTTCTAAGTTAGGTTATGGATGTGTGTTGATGCAACGTCAAAAAGTTATAGCCTATGCCTCTAGACAACTTAAGAATCATGAAGAAAACTATACAACCCATGATTTAGAGTTAGGAGCTGTAATTTTTGCCCTTAAGATTTAGAGACACTATTTATATGGAAATAAATTTGTTGTCTTCACTGATCATAAGAGTTTAAGGTACATTTTTGGGCAAAAAGAGTTAAACATGAAACAAAGACGCTGGATGGAATTTCTTAGTGATTATAATTGTAATATCCAGTATCATGCAGGAAAGGCTAATATAGTAGCTGATGCTTTAAGTCGAAAGTATCATGAAAAGCCAAAAAGAGTACGTTCTCTTAAATTAAATCTGCAGATAGATTTAAATGAACAAATTAGAGCCGTACAAGAATCAGTAATCAAGGACGATACTGAAAAATTGAAAGGAATGATTAAGGAATTAGAACAAGGAACAGATGGAATTTGGAGATTCCATAAGAAAAGAATATGGATACCCAAACAAGGAAACTTACGCCACCGAATATTAGAAGAAGCCCATAAGTCTAAATATACGATACATCCTGGAAATGATAATATGTATCAAGACTTAAGAAAGAATTTCTGGTGGATATGAATGAAAAAGGATATAGCAGCTTATGTTGCCAAGTGTCTAACTTGTTCACAGGTTAAAGCTGAGCATCAGAAACCCTCAGGTTTATTGCAACAGTTAGAAATGCCTATATGGAAAGGGGAATTGATAACAATGGACTTTGTTACCAAATTACCCAAGACACGAAAAGGTAATGATACAATCTGGGTGATTGTAGATAGGTTAACCAAGTCTGCTCATTTCTTACCAATGAAGGAAACCTTTAGTATGGAACAGTTAGCTAAGTTATATGTAAATGAAATAGTTTCATTACATGGTATTCCTTTATATATTGTTTCTGATAGAGATAGCCGTTTTACTTCTCATTTATGGACTAGTTTCCAAAAAGCAATGCAAACCAAGTTAAATCTAAGCACCGCTTATCATCCTCAAATGGATGGAGAAAGCAAAAGGACAATTCAAACAATGGAAGATATGCTTAGAGCTTGTGTAATTGATTTCGGAGGAAATTGGGACGATCATCTACCATTAATAAAATTTTCTTACAATAACAGCTATCATACCAATATCAATGTTGCACCTTTCGAAGCACTTTATGGAAGAAAATGTCGAACTCCGGTCTGTTGGGCAGAAATTGGAGAAAAGCAATTGTCTGGACCAGAGATAGTACAAGAAACAACAGACAAGATTGTTCAAGTCAAGGAAAGACTAAAAGCAGCACGCGATCGCCAAAAGAGTTATGCTGATAACAGGCGAAAGCCATTGGAATTCCAAGAAGGAGACACAGTATTATTAAAAGTTTCTCCTTGGAAAGGAGTGGTAAGATTCATCAAGAAGGGAAAGCTAAGTCCCAGGTATGTTGGACCTTTTGAGATTATTAAAAGAATAGGACCAGTAGCTTATCAGCACAATTGCCAGAGGAAATGGCAGGAATACATGATGTATTTCATGTATGTAATCTCAAAAAGTGCTTAGCCGATGAATCATTAGTGGTACCTCTTAAGGATATAGAGGTAAATGAGAAACTTAAGTTTGTAGAAAAACCACTACAAATTGAAGACAGGAAAGTTAAGAATCTCAAACATAAGAGATTAGTTCTAGTCAAAGTGAAATGGGATTCCAAGAGAGGACCAGAGTATACATGGGAGCTTGAATCAGAGATGCAGAAGAAATACCCACACTTGTTCTACTAGACCTCGAGGACGAGTTCTAAAACAAGGTGGGGAGGATATAACAACTCTCCTAAATATATCCTAACATATTTGGAACGTCCCTATACATCCTGAATTATACCCCGTATATGAAAACCGACCCTAAATACCTTTTATTTTACAAAAATAAAATAAAAATGAAATTCAGTACTCGCCCGCGGGGCGCGAAGCCCCTGGCTACTTCAGTCGCGGGCCGTGAAAGCTGGACCACCAGGCCGATCCCTGAGCCGCCACGTGGCATGATCGTGTCGAACCTACCCGGTGAATGGTCAAGGCTAGAGCCTACCTAGCCTAGCTCACGGGGCGCGAAGACCCTTGTGGTCTCTTTCGCGGGGCACGAGAGAAGGTCGATCAGACCCTATAAATAGAAGGCATCGGCCTTCAGTCCTAACTCGCTCACAATTCTCTTTCTCTCTCAAAATTCTAACGTGTAGAAATTATATCGGGTATAATACCCCTAATTTGCGAAGCTCTGCCTCATTGTAAGTATTTTAACCCCCGGTTTCGTATTAGATACGCTGCCCGATTGATCTAGTGCTTCGTAACGGCTGTCGAGGCTCTGCCCGACGTAGTTGTTGGAGTTCTATCTCGGGGGGGGGGGGGGGGGGTATAACTATTGTAAATTGGGTTATTATACTAACACGTGTGCATTGTTTAATTAATAGATTATAACCAGGAAGTCACAAGGAAAATACCTAAATTAGCAATGTGAGTAATCTTCTTTTTGTGAAACCTTTTTGTAAACTGTTTTTACAAAACCTCAAATGTTTTACATTATGATTAATAGTGATTAAGTATTTGTAATTCTACAATTATCGTCGGTATGCTGGGGTTTTGTATACAAAATTTGTTACTACACTGTGAGTAGTAACATGACCACAAGTCAGGATTGACAGTGCCATGGGTGGTAATTAAAGAAAGAATTGGAAACAAATATAATTGCGAGATCGCCCTCAATACTGTAAAATGATAAAACCTGTCTTGATTAAACTGGGATTCACTCACCAGTATTTCCCACTGACAAATGTTTTTAAAACACGTTTCAGGTAACAAAATGTGAAAGCCAAATAGAAGCCAGCTGGAGAGCACTTAAGGCTTGGAAAAATGTGGCTATAAAAGTTACCTAAATAAAGAAGATGTTTTATTTCAATAAAATAGGGTTTATCCCTATAAACAATGTTGTAAAATAAACTTGGGTTTTACCCATGTGTTTATTACTATAAAAATGTTGTATTTTACTCTGATAAAATATTTCCTAACTACGGTCCTGATGAAAATTTTACAAAAGTCCCAGAAAGTTTAAAAGTTGTCCAACATTTTCAAACAAACGACATGCATCATTCAAACACAAGATACGCCATGATTTCTCGAAGCCGATTTCATATACCTGTAAAACACGTTAAAATCAAGTGTCAACACAAAGGAATGTGAGTTCACTTATTCGTTTACTAACAAATTTTATTCCAAGGAAAACTTTCTGATTAGGTGTTTATTTGAAAACAATCCATATAATTTTAGAAAGTCCATTTTACTTCCTTAATAAAACCATGGGCTTTCCATCGGTTCATTACTCCGACAACAGTAATACTGCCCAGGTTTTGTATATTAAATTATAGCGTCAACTTTCAGACTCGTATGTTAGCTAGACGATACGAACTATATATTAACCATGCAGGGATAATCAAAACTAGACAATGAACAAAATATTAATTCGTCGTTTGACATTGACACGGGGCGACCGGTCATGACGGGGTTGTCAACCCGATAGATCTACCAACAATTCCTCGCGTGCAATACTTAAACTGATTAAACGACATCATGGGCGCAGGGTTCTTTCTCGAAGAACAATATGATGTCTGCCTCACGTACAATATATATATCCTACTAATATGACAATTTAATACACGATGTGTACGAATCCCCTGAAATCCCCGACGAAATGTAAGCCCATGCTGATACTTACTCTCTTGAGACCAAGCAATATTCGTACCAACTACACGGTCGTTTTTCCCCCAAACACCGTGCATAATCCCATTTCCACCCGAAACATATTTATTCTTCAAAACCATTTCATCCCGAAATACATATATAATTTATGTCAAAAGGTATGTTTTATTTCAAAAACACTATTAAACCCTTTTAACAGCGTCTTCCATCCCCAAAATATATATAAAATAGTAAAAAGATGGGTTTAGTGACACTCACCTTTGGGTGCGTATTTTAATACCGCAATCCCAGAAATTGATTATATACGTCCTAATATGGGAACAATTCTAAATCAATATACATTTAATCACAAAAATCCTAAGTTTCTCCGTTTCTTAGAATTATCACATAACTTTGAGATTTTCTCGAAAAGTTGTCATTTTTTTATTATGTTGGCACATTAATATATATATATATATATATATATATATATATATATATATATATATGAGTCCATTAATATATATATATATGCGATTTCACGTATTTTACAACTTTTAATGCATCAAATACTAAATGCAAAGCTAACAAATATTATGACAAAGTTTTATACCATTTTAACACTTCAAATAATTATATTTTTAGTGTTTAGAACCTGATTAAATAATATTTTCATCATACCATACATAAATCATCATTTCATGAACATTCATCCACATGCATGCTTAAGTACAAGCATCTAATGCATTCAAATCACATCATCATCATCATCATCATGCATGAATTAAATTATATCTATCATGTATTTAACTCATGTTCAAACACTCAAGAACATTATCATCTTCATATGATCATCATCTTCATAGAATTTTTAATAAATCATTCTTTGATCATGCATACATCAAGTTTTTCATATATCATATCATCAAAATCAACTAACATCAAAACCAAATCTCTAATCCACACACACTCGAATTTTCGTCCATAACAACATACTCACAAATTCCATTTTATATTTTGTATAAAAACCCATTTATTTTAGTTTTAAGTTTGTGAAATATTCGAAGAATCAAGAGAAACCTTCCAAAATCATAAGCATTACCAAGAATCAAGAGTATGATTTAAACATAAATTTTATACCTACAAGATTATTGGTGGGTTTTGATAAGATTTTTGATGTTTGGAGCTTGTTTCATCTTGAAAACACCTTGGAAACCTTCTTGGATCTTCAAAACTACTTGGAAACTACTTAAAATGAGCTTGGTTCTTACATGAAGGGTTGGAAATTTCGAAAATGAGAGAGAGATAGGAGGTGTTCGGCTGAATTTGTTAGAGAGAGAGAGTATGTTGGTGATTTTGAAATTGAATTCTTGGAAATGAGAAGTTTACAGAAAATGTGGTGATTAGTAATCATACACCTCCTTTTTGGTCCAATAGATGGAGGAGAGAGAGAGGGAAAATCATGTGCAAGGCTGCCAACTCTCATCTTTTGTCCCCCATACTCATATATGTCGTGTATATATACATATATATATACAAATCTAGACCAAAAACTGGTATTTTACTGTATACCGGGTATTTTATCTAGCGTTTTGATCTCGTTTTAGCGCGTTTTAAATTATCTTTAACACTCTATAAAAATAAACTCACCAAAATATTATTGATCAATATTTTGTTAGCCGGGACTGGCGACGTTGCCGGTATTTGGCAGTATGCGCGTCGTGGTACGCGGTACGCGCTTAAAATCGCAAAAATAGGAATTTATGCGTTTTTATTTATTTTTATCATTCTAAAGTGATAAACTCGTCAAATTATTACTAAAATGATTATCAGTTGCTTTGACAGGCTGTGTTGACAGTATTTTGTCGGTACACGCGCTACATCACACGGTACGCGCTTAAACTCAAAAAATAGAGTTTCCTAGCGTTTTAAACTATTTTCCCACAAGGATATGATTAAAATAATTATTCTAATCATAAAAAAAATATTTTTAGGATTTTAACACTGATTGGGTGGTCACCGACGTTCGTTTCGCATTTTAATCCGTTACGCGCTAAGCGCTTATCTTACCGTTGCTAACATAATTTTTATCAAAATTTAATTTTTACCAACGCATTAAATTTTACATATAAACATCATAATCAGTCAAATATGGCCCTATTACCTATTTACAACATGTGCTACAATTGTACGGTACGGCCTGAAAAGCCGGGTGTCACAGTCTCCCCCTGTTTAGGAAATTCGTCCCTGAAATTTGTACTTTACAGGTTTTGTTTTCGCACTAATAAGAATAAACCAAATGAATCTATTGAATATAGTCTAATAGTTTCTACGAGAAACTTGGATTCTTACGAAGAATCCTTGTAGATCTATATTACACACGTTCTCGATTCCAATACTCTTATCTCAATACTCTCCACCCTTTCCAGGGTCCAACAACCGTAACTCTAAATAAAAAAGATTCAAGTCAAGGTTCCATCAATTCGGGTATCCTCCGGTTACACGTCTTATAAATCGTAGATACTACTGGAATCCTGAAATCGCCCTTCCGATTAGTAATCTAACTTTTCTGGCTATACGCACTGCTTCTTCGATGCTTCGATAAACCTTCGTTTATCTCCCCTAATAATCTTTACAAAACGCAAAATTAGTGTATCACTCATTATTCATTTCTTCAAATGCATCCGAATAGTACATCACGTACACTACTCATTTCTGATGGTAACTTGAGCCCATATGCAACTGATCCGACTCAAGATGGGTTCTCGAAAGGACCAAGTCAATGTGGCTCAGCTTTTCTTTCCTCTGCTAAACCCTATAGCATCTCTCTCATTATCACTCTTTTAACAGAACTAAATCTTCAATTGTCCATGATACGCGTTTCCCAATCTCAACTGACCTATAAGCATACTTTCATCATCCTTTCCAAATCCCTAGTTAACTTCAAACGTTACTTATAATTCTATTTGGTTCGTGTATAGACAAACATGTCGTCGATGACTGTTATCACGAACTTTTCTGATTAGGGTTTCCATACCCTATTCATGAGATTTATGAATTTAAATGGCACATTAATTAAATCAAAGGGCATGACTAATATCTCGTAATGGCCATATCACTTTTGAAAAGCAGTCCTCGTAATTTCTTCGTAACAACCTTCAACTGATAATATCCCAATCGTAGATCGATCTTCATGTGGCAGCTGAGTCCCGGTAGCTTGATTGAACAAATTTTCAATCCTCGCTAAAAGGGTACCGATTCTTGATAGTCAACTCGTTCAGTTTTCCGAAATCATCTCACATCCTGAAGGATCCATCCTTCTTTCTCACAACATAACAGATGCGCCTCAAAGCGAAAAGCTTGATCGAATGAAACCCTTGTCCAGTAGCTCTTGGAAACTGACTCGACATTTTCATCATTCTCAAATGGTGTTTAATCTATAAGGAGATTGTGCAACTGGGTGCAGCACCTTGTGCCAGATCGATTCAAAATTCGATCTGTCTCGCAGGGGGCAATCCAGATAAGTCTTTTTAGGAAAGCTTCTGGATAATTGCAAACAATACGAATCTCTCCGGTATTCCTACATTTGGCTTTCGTATCCACCACATTAACTAAGAACGCAGGATAGCCCCTTTTGCAACCACCTGAGCATCCTTACAAACTGACAACTCTCAACCATCAACACTCGTCACTTGACTCGGTCTCCACGAACAACTACCACTTCTCTACCGTCATCAGGACGAGATATCCTATTTAGCTTCTTCCAGCGATAGTCCCCACTTCGCTCTTGGAAAAATCAATCCATCATCACATCTTCGTCAAAGCTTCCCAGCTCCACTGGAAATAAACCAACACTAGAACTACGATCACCTAACTAAATACTAAAACCGCAAACAACCACTCCAGTTTCCATCAACTTACCAATTGCTGGTTCTATCGGGCACTTTATACTCAGCTTACTTGTAGGTGAACACAAAAATGGTTCAGAGTTTTTTTTTTTGAACAAAACTCAAGTCAGCTTTGGTATTAAAAGTATGAACATGGATTGGTTTTTGATTTGAAACATACCGGTAACAACAGCAAGATCGTCCCGTGCCCTTCCAGCACTCGCCTCAACGGCTTTGCCCTTAGCATCCTGTCCTTCATTTGAAGATAATCTCTCTCGAAATGTCCTCGCTCACCACACTCGTAGCATCCTTTGAACATAACTCCATTCAATGTACTCTTGGCATAGCACTCGCGAGTCATATGTCTAGTCCGACCACATCTGGCGCACTTTCTCCACTCGTCCTCGTGAGTCTTCCTCTCAAGACCACTTCTGCCATCCCTGGCATTATCCTTTCCCGATTCTCTCTAGGGTTAGCTACACACGCTTCTCAACGATATCCCTCCTCAAACTTTCTGACTTTCGCTTTCGCGAATCCCCAGATCTAGGCTCGGAATGTGGAATTATTTGGATGGTCGATCCGCTGTGAGGTCCCGACATCACGCATACCGTTGCCACGTCATTGCATAGGGTACCAGTAAATGATCTTGGGTTACAACCCTGGATTGTTTTATGCGTACATCTATGTACTATTCACAAGGTTAATGAAAAATCAGATTTACGCTCCGATTATATCATAACATAAGAACTACTAAAACATTCCGATCATTATGCTACCTAAAGGGTCTCCGATTCTGTGTCCCACCAAAACCATGCCCATGAGTATCACTCCACGTTCCTGGCCATTATTTTGGTTAGCAACGCGTTGTTCCATGGCAGTATAATCGTGTTGGGCTATGAGTTGTGCCAACTCTTTTGGGGTAATAAGCAGTCCAGAACCATGTCTCGATTTTGGCGGCATTTCGTCGTTTCTATTATTTACAACAATAATAATCACATAAGACGATAACCAAAAATAATTCAATCATTAAATGGTAGTGGACCAAACATTCACGTATAATATCCACATATTAATGAAAACAATTCTTAAACCCAAAGAAACCCATTTGATACTTATACCAGAAATTTACAAAACTTGTTTTTAGTACTAAAACTTGTTTTTAGTACTAAGACTACATCAACACCCGCAACAAGTCTATATGAAATTTCCTCCTAAATATCTGAAAATTTGGCATGCAAGCCACAATTAGGGTTCATCAAAAGAGATATACAAAACAAACAACAGAAACAACCAACAACTAACGCTTCAATCCCTGGAAGTCCAACATCTTCCTAACATGCTCTTCTAGCTCATCGTAACAGTCCGTCTGTCCCTCTAAGTCCTTCATCATCTTCATACCTCCGCGTAACATGGCGAACTGACAATCACAGTGAGAGCGATTGACCCAAATTCCTTTATGCCTCTTCAAAGTACGTTGTCTCAACTTTCGAAGGCGATGCGATCTCTCTATGGGTCAAGTCCTCTTCCTACGACGAGTGTAGACTAAAAGAGATGTAGCAGAACACGTGACTCTAATAGCAGAATAAACGATTCTGTATCGACGGGCGAAAGAATCTCAAGTGTAGGTTCGACAGTATCAATAAGCAAGTCTACTAATGGTTCAATAGGTCGAGACGTGACATATCGTAACCGTACAAAGTAAGTGTGTGATCAACGTGAATAGTAACACATAAGGCCTAAATAAACAGAAAATCATGTATGCACATAAACACATAAGGGTTTTCACACATGATAAAATTTCCACATTTATTTAAAAATCTTGGCTTTGAGAATTTTGGACTTTAAATCTCAAAATTCTTCAGTTGAAGCGAGTGTTTTCCTCCGAAAACATCTAGTTCGCTAACAACCATTGGCTCTGATACCAACTTCTGTCACACCCCAAAATACGTCGCAGCGGAATATTTAAACGTAGTGGAGACGGAAGTTGGTGCCCATTTATATCTTGTCGAGGGATGCATTTTATTGTTGGACATATTGGTTTATTTTAAACATAAATTATTAAACATTACGTTTTAAGTCATGACACAACTACATAGTTAAGATGTCTTTGATCCTCGCGGATCTTATTACAAAAGTCCCAGAAAGTTTAAAAGTTGTCCAACATTTTCAAACAAACGACATGCATCATTCAAACACAAGATACGCAATGATTTCCCGAAGCCGATTTCATATACATGTAGAATACGTTAAAATCAAGTGTCAACACAAAGGAAGGTGAGTTCACTTATTCGTTTACTAACAAATTTTATCCAAGGAAAACTTTCTGATTAGGTGTTTATTTGAAAACAATCCATATAATTTAAGAAAGTCCATATAACTTCCTTTATAAAATCCATGGGCCTTCCATCGGTTCATTACTCCGACAACAGTAATACTGCCCAGGTTTTGTATATTAAATTATAGCGTCAACTTTCAGACTCGTATGTTAGCTAGACGATACGAACTATATATTAACCATCGTTTGACATTAACCATGAGGTGTTTGAGAGTGATTAGAGAGTGTGGAAAGTGAAATGAAGGTGTGGGAGGCTTGGTTTTATAGGTGTGGATTATGGTTAAGTGTTCTAATGAAGTACTTAGTGGTTAGTAGTTGAGAAAATGTTGAAACAAGTGAAATCCCGAATTCAAACAAAACCTGATGTGAAATTGGGGGTCTCGCGTCACGCAACAATGGAGACCTTTAGCTATTGCGTGACGCGAGGGTGGGTTTTTCCAAACTTGTTGAGTTTTGTTCATTTTACACCCCTGAACTTGATTTAATTGCTATTTCAAACTAAAACTCTATAATTAAGCACAAGAGTAAAATGATCGGATGCTCCCTGTGGTTTGGTAAAATAACACTTATAGTCCCCAACTTTTAGAAATTACATGTATGCTCCCTGTGGTTTGCTCGTTTGTTACACGGATAGTCCCTGAAATGGATGGACATTAGTTATCTCAGTTAAGTGAGTGTGAAATGACAGAATTGCCCTTACTATCAAAAAATGATAATTAAATCATTAAACGAAATTTAAAAAAGGTGGGACCCACCTTCCACTTCTTCTTCATCCTAAAACCACAATCCACAACCTCCAACCTCCTAAAATCACCACCACCCACCACCTCCTTAAAGCGCAACCTGCAACCACCACCTAAAACCGCCACTTGCCACCACCACTGGAACCACCACCCTCCACCATTACCCTTTCTCCACCATCACCACCCCAAAATCAACTACCACCTCCTAAAAAAAACTCAAACTGCAGTACAACATTGGATATCCTCAAATCACTCACAAAGATTGAATATTTTCACTACAGACCCAAAACCACATGCTCAATTTGAACAACACCCCCAAGTTAACAAAAAATCATGAACACCTAAATAATCTTACATGGTCAACAAGAAAGTCAGTTGTTTAAATAAGCTCAATTAACATACATATATAGAAAGATAATATGTACAGTTGTTTAAACCCGACTGCCTCCATTTTCAAAATATGCATTGAATCAAAAGAACACTCCAACATCATACAAATAATAGTTGTTTCAAATTCTAAACAAAAACATAACCAATACCACCAACATAATTTCATAGATCTAGCAACCGGAGTAGAGTTACATATATATAAGATCTCTCTCTACCTTCTTCTCTTACATATTATAATATAAATTGTTTAGAACATGAAAGCGAAAGCAATACGGATATGAAGGAGACAACGGTAGAGACGAAGGCGGTGGTGGTGGTGGCGTCAGACGTTGGTGCCGGAGCAGGAGCAGGAGCGTCCGTGGCTGAGATTGAGACGACGAATTTAGTTCGTTTCCGGCGAGCTCGAATGGGGTCGTCGTTTCCGTTGTGGTTTACAACTGAGGTGGGGTGGATGGAGTTTTATGTTTTAAATAAAAAGTGGGTCCCACTTTAATTATATTTCTTTTTATTTATATTCATGTTATTGGTTTTTCAAGGATAAGGGTAATTTAGTAAAGAGTTAACTGCCATTTTAGTCCCTGTGGTTTGGGCTATTTTGCCAGTTTAGTCCAAAGGTTTCATTTTTAACATGTGGGTCCAAAAAGGTTTCACAGTTGCCATTTTAGTCCACTTGGTTAACTTCATCCATTTTTTCTGTTAACGAGAAGGCCAATTTGGTCATTTTGTATGTAATTCTGTTAACTAAAAGGGTAATTCAGCCATATAAAATGACCGAATTGGCCTTCTCGTTAACAGAAAAAATGGATGAAGT
Organism: Helianthus tuberosus; assembly: GCA_030545235.1. Lineage (NCBI taxonomy): Eukaryota > Viridiplantae > Streptophyta > Magnoliopsida > Asterales > Asteraceae > Helianthus > Helianthus tuberosus. The sequence goes on from JARYGA010059734.1 coordinate 113,010, forward strand.
TAACCCAGTGGACTAAAATGGCAACTGTGAAACCTTTTTGGACCCACATGTTAAAAATGAAACCTTTGGACTAAACTGGCAAAATGACCCAAACCACAGGGACTAAAATGGCATTTAACTCTTTAGTAAATTTACATGTACTTAACGCCAAAAACTAACCTACATCCACATCAGGGACTATCCGAGTAACAAGTTGTCAAACCGCAAGGACCATACATGTAATTTTGAAAAGATGGGGACTAAAGGTGAAACTTTAACAAACCATAGGGACTATCCGTGCATTTTACTCTAAGCACAATTTTAGGTATTTAGAGTCTATACAAGAGTGTGTAACGTATGAACATGCATCCATACAAGTTCCAAGGATCGTGTAGACTCATGTAAGTCAGTTTGGTTCCCCGGGTTATGATTGTTTGGTTATGTTATGAAGTGAATGAATTGTTAAGCATGTTTTGAATCTTTCAAGGTGTGCACAACTAGTGTGCATGGGTCGGTTTGGGTCGGTTTTGGGTCATAACCATAACCATAACCGATATGCCGGTTATGGAAAAGTCATAACCATAACCGCTCGGTTATGGCGGTTTCGGTTATGGCGGTTTTGATGGTTTTGGTGGTCGGTTATGGGTCGGTTAACCATGAACTTGGGTCTAGCTAAATTTAGCTCAAAACAATATTATCTATAAATATTAATACTTTTAAACTAATCGTGACAAACTTTAAATATTGAAGGTAATATTTCTAACAGAAATAATCAGTTTATCAGACTTCTAACAGAATTTTGTAAACTGGATTTGACTTTTTGAAAGTGTAAACACTTATAAAACATTCAGAACATATCTGAATTGTATAAACTTTAAATCAACTAAACTATCTGATTTACCTCAGTTCATATGGTTCAAACAACTTTAAAAATTCATGAACACACATTTTCATAAAAAAAAATACGCTAACTTGTAATTTTAACACCAATTTCTACATGTGTTAAAATTAAGGCATTCCAACCCAAACACGTTTTCACACTACATTCCATATTAATTAATAGATTATAAACTATTATCGAATTATTAACTAGCGGGTCGGTTCGGTTATGGCGGTTATTGAAACGTACAAAACCATAACCGACCCATGATTGTCGGTTTTCAAAAAATTAAAAACCGACCCATCGGTTTTCCATTTGGTTCGGTTTTTTCGGTTCGGTTTTTTCGGTTATTTCGGTTATGGGTCGGTTAATTCGGTTTTTTGCACACCCCTATGCACAAGTATGTATAGTGTATAATCATGCATGTAGGTAGTACGATTTGTATAAAAAATGTCTCTCGGTGGTTGTTTACGTATTACATATGTATGATCAAATAAGTGTGATATAAAATGTAATTCCGTTATGATCAAAATTCTCGGATTACAAGGATTGAAATTGAATACGAATACAAGTTTCTAAAAACAGAAAGTACGAAAATACAGAACGTTACATGTTGGCTCGAGGTCCTTTACACAATTGCGTCAACTATGAAGATTCATTATTACTAACGAAGTTGTGGAGAGTTTATCTACATTATTTAATCTAATAACCTTTCAAACAATCAAGTTTCAAGAAATTATCATAAAACTCTATATAAAACATCTTGTATCTCCCTAGAAACATTAATATGCATTAGATCCACATAACACTTATGCTTAATGTTTTCGAAAGACATAGTGTATCATAAAACTCTATATAAAACATCTTGTATCTCCCTAGAAACATTAATATGCATTAGATCCACATAACACTTATGCTTAATGTTTTCGAAAGACATAGTGTAGTGGTAAGATGTCCATCTACTTAAGAGGTGGAGGGTTCAAATCATGTCAGATGCAGGTACATATGCTTAATATCTGGCATATGTGCTTAATAGAGGTATATTAAGATTAGGAGTCATTCTAGAAAGAAAAAATAAAAAAAAATAAAAAGGAATAAAACTTATATAATATTTAATAAAAACTTTTTATTCACGTATTTCATACAAAAAACATAAAAAGGGGCTAAAGGACTAGAATCTCACCTTGATTGCTTCTTTTGTTGAAATCCTACAACTCAAATTCCTATACAAAAACTTCTTGCTTCTTTAAAATGTCATATGTCATGTAATTGTGACGTCTCGTAATCTGTTTATATTTAAGAACTGTCCTAATCGACTAGCTCAATTTAGTATTGTAAAACATAACCCAATTCCTTAGGCAGAAATTGGTGTGAAGGTGAGGTTGGTCAATTGCCCGGGTGCCCAAAATTTTATAACACACACACTTACATTTTAAAAAAAATATGTATACCTTGTTAAACACTTAAACCCATTAACATTTTATTTATTTTAAACTTATTAAACTTTAAAGCTCAACCCATTTTAAATTATGGGCATTATGCACATTAGTAAAGTTTAAACTCATTTAAAATTGACTCAATAGTTTAAAAGTAAACCCAATTAATGTTTAAACTCAATTTTAAATTGGCCCAATATGGCCTTTTTCTACTCGCCTCGGCCTAAATTTTTTCGAGGATTCTCGGGAACGACTCGGTGATAAATTTTTCCCTCCGGTTGTTCGTATCTCCCGTATACGAATTTTGGATCACCGCCCATGACCACTTCGAATCGCCAAGGATCCACCCCGCTGCCGGCAATCACCACACCACACAACCAGACTATCTTGACTATGCTTATTTTAATTTTAATAAATAAAAAAGTGATAAAATTAGTTTTGCTGAAGACTGCTAATCTGATTACTAGAACGCTGACGTGTATATTCCCATTAATGACCAATTCCAAGTAAGACTTGGTCCAAATCTTCATGGAATTAATCTCTTAACTTGAAACATCAAACACAATTCTATAAGGTAACGATATCTATTGGTCTTGCTTTCCAAAACTTTTCAACTACTTCAAGTCAAGCCAGACTTCCTAATATATGTGTATACAAACGCTAAAACCACTAAATTTTGCCAAAAATAAAAATAAAATAACTAAAGGTGAGCTTGTCTCTTTTGACCTGTCTCTAATTGTGTGTGTGTTATTTAGAATTTCGAAGGGTGTTTGGATTCTTCCAGATTTAAAGTTAAATAAGTAGTTTACTGTGTTTTTAATTAAATAATATTTATCATAACTTCAGTTATTTTATTATAATTAATTTGAAAATATCTTTGTTATATTCTTCTTAATGACTTTTTTTTACTCCTTAGGGGGAGGGGGCGGTCAGTGATAGCATCACGAAAACAAACTTCAATGCGTGGAACAATGCATTTTCCCACCGCCACCTCTTGCTATAACGCGTGATACAATCACGGTTTCCGATTCCGTGATTTTTTCAACGCCGTGATGGGTTTTATTGTGAGGGTAATTGTTGGTTGGGGGAAATTGTTGGGTGTGGTGGTGAGTGATGACCATTGCCACCAAAAAAGGTTGTGAGTGATGGAATAATGGTTGATGACATGGCATGAGTTGATTGGATAATGTGAGTGATAGAATTCTATCACTAGTGACCACCCCCACCCCCTTAGGTGCATTGTAATCACAACTACTATACAAATGGACATTTATATAACAATGTGTCTAAATTTTCTAGGTATTCCTGATAACAATGATGTGTACCTTAAGATGATCTAGTTAAGATTAACATCCCAATATATTCATAATTGATTTCAGTTCATATACATCATACTTTCATACTTATCATGCAAAAGATACCCAACTACGCGCTACGTACTAACTACTTCATTGACCTTTGTACACACACTTGCACGAAACTAATAACGATAGAAAGGTTATTATTTTTCAAAGCGCGTTAATTGCATCGAAATGTTCATTAGTCCACATTAGTTCACATGATTAATGGTCGTGGTCGTCTAACCAGGACAACCGGATTGTCATAAAAATCCACACAAGAAAGACAAACTATAAATCCTTAATCCACACGGTGCTTATATATATGTCGCGAAAGTTGGAAGCATAAGACAACACATCAGTCACCATTGAAGACATATTTAAACATATAGGGCCGGCTGAAGAACAAGTCTTGTTAATAGAAAAACCAAATTCCCAAATCCCCTTTCAGGATCACTTAAAACTTTTTATTCTTCTTCAACAAGCACATAATGTTAAATCACAAAGATCACCCATCATATTCAACCGAAAAGGCTCGTGATGATCAACCTGATGAGCGGTTGTATGAGTGCACATATTGCAAGCATGGGTTCACTAATGCTCAAGCATTGGGTGGACATATGAACGTTCACAGGAAAGAGAAAGCCAAAAATAGGGTTGATTCTACAAACACCAAGAACAACACTAGGCTATACGACTCGTGTTTGATCACTAGCTGCATGCATGATCATAAACAAGAGAGAAAAACTCAGGAGTTCATGTTAAGATCAAGCCCTATGATGTGTGATAACAGTTTAAGCAACTACCAAAACCCTAATTATGGATCAATGATCACGGGTCCATCTCAAGAGGAGATGAGATTGAGCTTAAGCTTAAGCTTACAGTTTGGTCGATCACATGAAGAAGAAAACATTCAAGGCGGAAGTGAAGACGGTGAACTGGATTTGGAGCTTCGTCTAGGGCAAGATCGGTGAAACTGTTGGAGAAATTGTAAGGACTTGATCTCAAATTATACGGTTATTATTATTCGGTTTCATAGTTTCATATATATATATATGTACATGCAATTGAATAAGGGATACGTACAATGAATTACTCGAGACCTAGTTATGAATGGTTAACTAAAGATTCATATTTTCATTGGTCATTTGAATATTCAAGATGGAAGTGATTTATATATGTATTGGTTATTTGTGTCATACTTATACTTTATCTGTATATTACAAATTTTCCATGTAATTATTCATACTCATAAGTTATAACAATTCGTTACACCATTACAAAATAGAATATTTTCACCAACACAAAATCCTTTTGAGCATCTATAACAATGTAACAATGGAACAAGTCCATTCCAACACACTGTCTAGCCATATCATTCCAAACCACCACCACTCTAAACCTTACTTTTTCTTCCAACAATAAATCATTTCAAACGTTTAAATCACACACCACTTTTTACCCACTTTTTACACTAAAAAACTATTGTGAGTAGGTGGTTCTCGACAATAATTTGCCAGTAAATAGAGTGTCAAATCCGTTAAGGGACTCAACCACAGAATATCAAAGATATTAGTAGTTGTTATCATGGTAGTATCACTAACGGATTAGCAACCTAAGAGTTATTGACGAGTTTCACCGATGGAGCATTCCATCGATAATTGGTTTTATTTTGTTTAAATAATTAAAAAAGAGTTTTTATTGTTTGTAAATGTATATAAAACGTACAAATAACATAAACTAATTAGTTCATGTTATTTGTACTTTTTTATATACATTTTTATGGTATAATAATATCATAAAAATTCATTAAAATATAACTAAAAACAAAATAAATACAAGAGAAAGGGAATGTAACTAAATTTCAGGAGGGTCATGGGGTGGTGGTGCTACCGGCTAGCACTACAAGAATGTTATACCATTAGCGGCGACGGCAATAGCGGCGACAACGAGCAATAGCGACGACCTAGACACGGGTCGCCGCTATTGCTCTTTGTCGCCGCTATTGCCGTCGCCGCTAAAGGGCTCGATCCGTGTGCTTCTTCCAGATTTGCTAGGGACCATTGATTAATAATTGATCCGATGGCCACCGTCAACCTTCTGCTCAAACACAAACATACACCCCTTATCTTATCCTCCTAAAACACAAACCCATCTCAACACCCCTTTCAACCTTCATGTTCATCAAACTCCACCATTCACCACCAAGCTACAACCACCACCTTCAACCACAAACCGCCACCATCAACCTCCGGCTCTCCACCGTTCACCACCCAGCAAAGTTGTTGTCATCTACCACCATCAATCGCCGCCGTATCAACAACCGCTGTGACATTTGAAGCTCCACCAATCATCACCGAGCATCTTCTTCGTCACCGAGCATCTTCGCAACCGAGCATCTTCTTCGTCACCGTTGCTCTGGCCAGTTTTTTAGTTTTCCGTGGAAAATATGTAGTGTGTAATGTTATGTAAAATGTTTTGTTTCAGTTTAAGGATGTAAGAGAGTTGAATGAAAATAGTCCGACGAGCTTTCCGGCAAATTGTAGTTTCAGAGTTTTTTTTGTTGAGTTTATGAATGTTTCGGTTTTTTTTTGTTTGAGTTTATGGATGTTCAGTTTTTTTTTGTTTGAGTTTATGGAAAATTGTAGTTTATGTTGTCTCCGACGAGCTTTCTGGCAATCCTCCGGCACAGGTAATAGCGACCCATCAATACCGGCGACCCTTTAGCGGCCACGTGTCGCCGCTAAAGGTCAATACCGGCGACAATTTGTATCAATACCGGCGTCACCCGTCGCCGCTAATGGTGTCAGATTCTTGTAGTGTAGGGGTGTTCAGAATTCGATTCGGATTTGAAAAGTTCGAAATTCGACGCGATTCGAATTCGATTAATAAGGTTCGAATTCGAGTTGTTTCGTATTCGAGTCCAATAATCGAATTCGAATCGAATACGAATAATTGATTTTCAATTCGATTCGATTCGAAATTCAAATTAAATTTATATATAATTTTTAATATATATATACACACACACATATAACTTAAAAACTTGGCCAACGTATAAACCACATCAATAAGTAACAAGTTTATTATTCACAACATATCAAACCTACTGACAAATAGCACATATTACTTATTTTTAAATTTTTACCTAACTTATATCTCTACCACTAACCAACATATCTTCTAAATTTTGGTGTTTTGATGTATTGATAGTTAATTAATTTCACAGATTATTATATTTTATGTTGAATATAATTAGTTTGTAGTAGTTTTAAAAAATTAAAGTAAAATAATTTATTGTTTAGGGTGAATTTGAATTAAATTGAATTTATTCGAATTCGATTCGAATTCGAGTTTCAAGTACTAATCAATGTTGTGTCATCTTCAGTTATATTTATTCTTTGGCGCTTATTCATGCCTATATATTGTATCAATCTCTTCTATCAATGTTGTGTCATACAAGTCGACCCTGTATGTTGGGACGACACACTATCTCAATTCCAGAGTTATCCGATTCTTGGTAGTCATCTTCAACTTCACCTTCTAGTTGATATATAAGTATTTAATCATTTATTACACTTGTCAAAGAATTTAATCATATGACTACAATGTTATTGAGGGGTAAAACCCTAAATTGCTATGCGGATGGTCCGATCGGTCCAAAAAAAATAGGAACGGTCGGATCTGTCCAACTTGGGCTTCAATACCACTAGTAAAGTTGTGGTACAATCAAGTACTAGTGATTGTCGGATAACAACTTCATAACAATATATCACTAACCACATGGAGTAGTTTAGAACTAGGAAATACTACGTAATTGCCTCAAATCATTCTTTGCATATAATCTCATTCAATTCATTCAATGTATAGATTTTCTATTTTAGTCATAGGAGGATTTCATTCCTCATGAGTTACACAATTTCTTCTATTTATACTCTTGCGATTCTCAATGTAAATCATCAAAAGTAATTACAATTTCATGGTATCAGCCTTAATCATGTCCCCTTGATAGTATTCTACCCTAACTTTCTTCTGTCTTCTCGCCACCCTTAACCATGTCTTCCTCAACCAATCTTTCCACCATTCATCTCCCTTCTCTTAGCCATCTCATCACTATCAAACTAAATTCCACCAATTATCTCTCATGGGAGAAACAAATCACCCCGGTTCTTTCACACCTTGATCTCGTCGGCCATGTTAATGGTTCAAAACCATGCCCACCAGAAACTATCTCTTCCAATAATGAAACTGTTACCAATCCAGCCTTTGTAGCATGGAAGTCCGCTGACCAAAAAGTCCTCCTTATCATAAACTCCACCCTCATCGAAGAGGCTATGTCCGAAACCATTGGTCATTCCACCTCCTTGTCCGTTTGGAATGCATTAGCCAATGCGTACAGTCATTGCTCCATTGAGCGCATACACAATTTAAAGGACAATCTTCGAAATCTTCAAAAGGGAACCGGTTCTGTCGCAGACTATGGTCGGAAATTCAAAGCACTTTTCCGATCAACTTAGTTCGATTGGTCATCCATCAATGATGAGGATAAGTGTCACACCCCAACTGATGACGGAAACATCGGGGTGCGACACTGAGCGAAACAGATTATCCAGGATAAATCCATAACAACTAAAATTACCGGATATTTAACATTATGTCCCATACCATAATATATCAAATAAAAGCAGTTATTACAGACATTGTTTTCTTAAAGACAGATCAAATGTTCCAACAACTCAGATTTTATTTAGTTTGTTTCTAGACTCCATCCTAGCTCGATTCCAGCAGATAACGAGCAAACATTCTAAGCACCTGTCACATACGTTAAAATAGAGGTCAATACACATAGTGTAAAGGTGAGCATACAAGTTTGATATTAGTAATAGAGTTCAAAAGCGTTTACGCATAACCAGCATGTGTAACGTATAATGTGAAGCATGTAAGTTATCGACAAAGACCCTATCAATAACAATGACTGCGATTTGACTGCAAGTAGCGAGTGCGCATCACATGTTCACCACTTCGAACACGTGAAGTATTGTTCTTAACAACCCCTGAGTGAACAGGTGTTGAGTCCAAACTATAGTACTATCGTTACTAAGGCAGGTAGACAGCATTCAATGTGTAAACATAACAAACAGGCATTCATCGAGTCACGTATAACATGCAATAACGGTCAGCGTATAAATAGTGTTGCGTTGTGTGTACGATGTGATTTAGAATAAGTAACGTATGTAACACCCAAAAGTGCTGAAAGCAAAAAGGGATCGAATATACTCACGGCGATGAAAGTTAATGGATTGAAGGGAGCGCTAGAGTGAGATTAGCCTGATCAGAACGATAGCATAAGCGATAAGCGGTGCGTAAAATATTGCAAGGGGAACAAGGTGTCGAGTGGTCATCCAGTCGGATGGCAATCCGAACGGATGGCCATTCGATCGGATGAATGGCCATTCGATCGGATGACAATCCGTTCGGATGGTCATCCATTCGGATGGCCATTCGGTCGGATTGACACTCGTTTGGGATGGATGTGTTTGTGTATGATGGCTTTAAAGTTTTCGTTGTAGCATTTTGAAAATAGAGAAGTATCTCTACCTTTCAGGTCATCAATCGAACGGCCGTTCGATCGGATGGCGATCCGATTGGCTAGGCTTCTCAGTTGAGAACAAGTTCACAGCAGGACGGTCACTCGATCGGATATCAATCCGATCGGATGGCAATCCGTTGGAACTAACTTAGGTAATGAACATATTGAAAATTGTTTAAGTGTTGAACCTCAAGTGCAATCCGATCCGATCGGACGGCGATCCGTCCCAGCGCATCTGATCATTTTGAACCTGTTTATTTTGAAAGTTTGCGGTTTGTTCGAGACGGTTTGAGAACGTACTAAACACAGAACCTCGTCAAGTCCTAAGTCGTCCGATCGAACAGGAATCACCCAAATCCGATCAGTTTACCAGTTTGTGACGGTTGTTCTGATTTAACCCGAAATCGGTTGTCTCCTTGATAGTAACCAGATCTCGAACCAACTCCTCACTAAGAAAGAATAGAAGATTAGAACGAGCTCCAGTTCTACCGGTTTAGAGTGCATTGAGTGTAAAAGAGTTGAAAGAAAGTTGGAATACCATCTTTCAATCCTTTCCACTTTGAAAATGTTTAGATCTATGCAAAATCATTGTTTATTCATGTGGAAATCCTTCAGATCTAAGTTGTTATTGGTGGAATGAAGCCAAATCTTGAAGTTCATAAGAACTCCATGATGACATCACCCTAGAACACCTCAGATCTATAGATTTCACGGTTAAAAGTTGAGATTCGAAGGTGAAAATGATGAAAAAGTGTGTGTAGATGATAGAAGTACAAGATTTGGGTTGAAAACTTACAAGAATCGCAAGAAATCGAGAGAAGGAGGGCGTGGAGCTAGCCGGTCGAGTGAGAGGGCTGTCACAGACAGGAGGGTAATTATAGGGTTTCCTAAAATGGAAAGTGCACTAGTGTCGGATTGGCCACTGATCAGATGGCGGTTCAATCGGATGGCAATCTGATCGGATGGCCACTCGATCGGTTGGCCATTCGATCCAGGTGTCCAGCGCGTTGAGTTTTGTCATTTTGATTCGCGTGTTGTGCGCTGCGATGCGATTCGAGTGAGCAATGCGATAATATTACCGAATAGTCACACAAATAACCTAACTACTATATCTAACATACAATCACTATAAATAACTTGCGTTTAGCGTTTGCGATTAGTTTGCGATTGCGATAGAATTGCGATTGGGATTGCGACATAACACCTCAACATAAACATAACATGCACAAGTAACACATAATAGCACACACACGTAAAACAATATCCAGAACACATAATTCGAGTTGCGATGAGATAGCGATGCGATTAGCGATAAGTCGATTAACGATTAAACATGCGATTAAACCTCGATTATTAATAGATACTCCACATAATACAACTAAAGTAAATAAATAATAGAATTCGATTACAAGTCAAGAAGCACAATTCAGTAGTTAAACAAAGAGTGAGAGATCGCAATTAGCAATCTTTTCTTCCTTTGACTTTGACTTGTACTTTGACTTTTCCAGAAGGCGGGTTGTTACAGCCTCCCCTACTTTAGGAAATTTCGTCCCGAAATTTTAAGAAGTAGGCGTAACAAACAGTTGCGGTTACTTTGCCTTCATGTCACTTTCGAGTTACCAGGTAAACTTGGCGCCGCGTTTGCCTTCCCAACGAACCTTAACAATGGGAATGCGTGAGCGTCTGAGTACCTTGGTTTCTCGTCCCATGATCTCGACAAGCTTTTCCACGAAGTGTAATGTTTCGTCCACTTGTTGTCACACCCCGACCACGTAGAACATATAAAACGTGGCGGAAACATCGGGGAGTGTTGTAACAGAATTAATTGTTTCAAATCCATGGCAATTGAAGTTCCGTTTTATTGATTAAAAGTGTTACAATGTCTTAACAAACAAGAAAAAACAACATAATTAACTAGTCTTGCATCTTTTATTGTCACTAAAGCCCAAGTCTGCCTATGTGTATCTTGATCATCTTATGCAACAACTCCTGAAAAAAACACATGTGAAAATAGGTACGTCAGCATAAAAATGCCTGTGAGATACATAGGTTTTGTGAAAATAGGTTTCATGACTTATGTTTGAGAAAATGTTTAGTCATGAACCTTGTAATTTGCTTTGTTTTGTAAATCATTTGAAAAACAATAAGACCAGATGATATGTATAATAAGAGAATAATGTATGGTTAAATGAATAACCATTGTAAAAATGAGTTTGTATAAGATAAGTTGTTTGTAAATCAATGTCTTGTGAAAAGTATGTTATTTGTATAAAATGTTATATGTCTCAAACTGAAATGATTCAA
>JARYGA010059734.1:124735-161456 GCA_030545235.1 Helianthus tuberosus
TCCAAACCTATATGATAAATGCAATCATGGTAATATTGTGTTACCATTAAGACAAATTAATCCTTGTTAACATCTGAGAACATGTTAACACTCCTGGCAGTGTGACTTGAGAGACCACACCAGCCGTCAAGGTATTTGGACTATGTCCAGGTCTTAAAGCCTAAATGATCGAATTAGATCATGGCAAGTATCATCAATGTGATGATCATAATATAAACATCCATTAGTGATGAAGTGCCTACGGGCTAAAACTTGTTGTCCAATAAGATAACGACAGTTGTGTTCTATGACCCCCTGTCTAAAGATATTGGACTATGTCCAAGCATAATAGTCTATATGGTCAGTGCGACCATGACTAATATCATCTGATACGATGATCATATTATTTAACATCCTTTAGAGATGTTTCGCCTATGGGCTATAAATTATATTGTCCATTAGTGACATTGACAAATGTGACAGTTATGGTTCATTGTCCAAAATGACGGGCAATGCCCAAGCCTTATAGTCTATAAGATCGATAAGATCATGACTAATATCCTTAATTGCGATAATTATATATATATATATATGTATGAACATCCATTAGTGATGTCCATTGATTGGCCTTTGTGGCAAAATAAATCGCCTTTCAAAGCAATGTCAGATGTAGTCTATAACTCTCTGTCCGAAGGTGAAGAACTAGGTTCAAACCTTAAAACCCCTGATTATATAAGATTGTGGCTTATATATTAATGTTCTTTGTGACAGGCTTTTGTGCCATATCATATATGTCCCTTGTGACAAGGCCTTTGTGTTATATGGCTATTAATGTCCTTCGTGACAAGCCTATGTACTTCATTTTTCATGCCCTTCATGACGAAATTATGTTTCATATTTAAAAAGTCCTTACGAAAAGCCGCAGATCTATACAAAATCGTCAATATGACAAAGAAAATTGTGACACTGTGATTCCCTGTCTAAAAGGTAATGGACTCGGTCCAAACCCTAAATGCCATTGATGGTCCTTCGTGACCTAGGCTAAATGTAAATGATATACGTTCAGATAACATTCATTAGGAATGTTCATACCCTATTAGCCTGTATGGTTTAATGATACCATAGTTAGTGTATGTTAGGTCATCAGGATGATGACTAGCTGTTGTAGTACAACTAAGTAAGTGTTTCGTTTGGTGTTAGGGACCCAGTCTCGAGTATGAAAACTCAGATGAGGCAAACAACAGTGGCGATGATATAGATGCGACAAATGCAAACGATGCAACAAATGTGAACCTCAAGGTTAATGGAGATAATCTCCAAGCTGTGATTGACACAGCTATTAGAAAAGCTATGAGGAAGGTCATGAAAGGGTTCAAAAAGCCAAATGATACTTGCTCTAAAAACACATCCCTTTACTCATGAGAAGAACTTTATTCATACTTCGAATGCGAAGAATAAACCAAATAAGATGATATATGGCAAGGAGCCCCATTCCTCTAAAGGATGTACTTGGAAAGTACTTTGTTTCTTGCAAGTTAAGAGACTTCAATAGCGAAAAAGGGACCATTGATTGAAGGAAATTGAAGGATGAAGTGGAAACCATTCTGTAAATCATCGTCTGTACTGAGAAAGACATTCGAGGTAAATATCACAGTCATTCAAGGGCGATGCCCTTAGTCGGTGAGGAAATTAATAAAGTCCACAGGAAAGATACCCTCATACAATATGGGATGGTCCAAGTTTATAGACTCATCAGAAAAACCGGTTGTCTGTGACACGGAATAGAAATGATGGAATAAAAATTTTTAACTCTCACCATGAAGGATCTAGACTGTCGACAGTATGTTACAGACTTCAACTTATTATCTGAAATAGTGTCCTATTCGGTTCATCCAAAATCTAAGCCTAATGCACTATATATTGGTGGTTTAGCATCGGAAATAAGAGGGCATATTAAGGTTTCAAAGCTGCTTCTTATAAATCCATCAAGGATCTATCTCAGCCACTTACATTATATGGGTTAAGAAATAAACCAGTCAAAGCTGAGACTGCCCTAAAACTGTCAAAGATGGTATAGCTAAGTATAGAGAGAGACTAAGAATGGAGGCGCTTAAACCCTCCTGATGAATGCCAAGAGGCAGTTCATATCAAAGATGACACCAGGTACATCCCTTATTGTGAATAAATTGCTAAGAATTTTGTTTTGATCTAGGTGCTACTAAGTCTTTCATAGATCATAAGCTTAGCAAACTCTTAGAATTTTCCCCTAAGAACTCTAGATATTGGGTATAAGGTAAAATTTACCGACGAAAATCATAGGAATCATCTCTTCTATTCTTGTCAGAAATCTTCATTCATAAAATCTAGAGTACTCTTTCTCCAGACAGGGTACGATAATATATGTTATTTTATTTTTGTTATCTCATTGATTTCTATCAACTGCGAATGACAAACTGTATTGATAAATGCGCCATATGAGGATTGGTGTATATTAGTATGTTCCGTAGATTGCTTCCATGCCTGATCAGTATGGAGGTTTAATGCACGGAACCCCTGAGATATCCCAATGATCATATTGTACTAAAGTCAGCTAATGGTATTCAAAGAAGATATCCAGTAAAGAAATGACCAAGTAGGTGTCACTACTTAAGGCATCCAAACATTCGTAAAGTAAATGTGTCATTTATCTGACACGAGTATCGATAGATGAACTAAAGCCTGAGATTTACAATATCTCTATAATCTCTGTGTGTCTTTATTTTTCTTTTCCTAAGAACTACCATGTTCACCTCCTAAGATAAGCAGAGTTTAGATTAACATCTCGCTTAGGGTTGTATTTATTTTAAAGCTCTATATCAGTTAGTACCGACAATAATGAAAGGATTGAAACCCCAATCAAATGAGTTTTAAGAAAAAGGTTCATAAAGCCTAGCTCATCATTATGAGAGCTCCGGTATTATTAATTAAGGAAGACTGTTCGTTATGCTTATGCATTGATTACCGCAACCTTATTTAGGTAACGATTGAGAATCGCCATCAGCTGCCCAGGATCGTCGATTTGTTCAACTAACCAAGAGGGTAACTATTATTTAAGATTGGTTTAAGTAGTAGTTGGAACGACTATCTCGCCTTAAATAAGCTCTCCTATAACTAATGGTTGTTATATAAGTACCAAGGCTGCTCCTTTAGGGACCTTGTATAGACGGAATGACAAACGTCTGTTTGATGGACAGGACTTTGGTAAGTCCAATCAACAGGATCTGAAGGTTACCCTGGAAACGACGGATAAAATCATATAAATTTATGATCGTCTGGAAGCTGTCAGTAATCTGCGGAAAATCAATGATTGGTGAAAGTCGCAAACCTCTTAAGTTCTTAATAAGGAATAAGATTTAACTGAAAGTATCACCTAGAAGAGTGTGCTTAATTTTAATTTAACGGGCTAGTTAAGCTCTAGATATATATTGAACCATTCGTGAAAAACCGAGTATGTCAAGATCAGTAGCCGGTAAGCTGAAACTTACCTAAGAAGCTTGATGGAAATCACAATGTGCTCTACACTAGTGATTTAAGGATATGTCTAGCCGTTAAGTCGATAGCATTATCATGTGCAGAGTAATGAAAACTTATGGGTTGTTGAGAAACCAGTATCGATTAAGGATTGACAGGATTAAAAGCTCCAAAAGATAGCATATACCTATTGTAAAGGTTAAACGGAATAGCGTTGGGGTCCCGAATATATACGAGAGGTCGTATTCACTTTGTAACAAAAGAACTCCTATCTTTTCAGCAAATCTCGAGGTCGAGATTTCTTTTAAGGGGGTGAGGATGTAACACCTCGTAAAATCACATCCAATGATATATAGACACGTGAACCAAACCCTAATTAAGTCAAACATTGAATTTGAGGGACTAATTTTGCGAAAAATCAAAAACTTTGATTATAGAAGGACTAGAAATGTTAACATCCTTAATATAAGCCTCTGAATAATGTTAACGGTAATCATATTAACAAATGAGCCACTTGTTGATCGAGAGTAGCCGTTTGCGTAATTAATTGAAAGTTTGCGCGATGATGGGTTAAAAGTGTCAACATGTTAATTCTAACCTCTGAGTGACCTTTTAACAAACCGGGAGCTTCGTGATGTTTTATTATACTCTCAGGAATGCCAAATATTGGCCATCTAAGGCTTTTATGCCTATAAGTGACGTTACGCGCAACTTTGCAAGTTTAAGGGGTTAAAAGTGTCAATATGTTTAATTATACCTCTGAGTGACCTTTTAACGAACCCGAAGCATCGTGATGTTTAATAATACTCTCAAGAATGCCTAATATGGATTAGATAGAGCTTTGATGCTATTAAACGATGATACGCGCAAGTTTGCGCATTAGAGGAACCAAAAAGGTCAACTTTTAAATATACGCCTTTGGGTGACCATTTAAGCGAACGGGAGCATCGTAATAATTAAGCACATGCTAGGGAATATTCTATATGGACCTCGAAAGGCTTGGATATCATTAAATGACATTCCGCGCTACTTTGTGCGTTAAAAGGACTAAAAGCGGCAACAAGCGAAATTACGCTTTAAGGGATCTTTTTAAAACAAACCAAAGACTTCGCAATGCTCGGCCGAACTCCCGGATGCCTAAGAATGATTACTAGAGGTCATTGTACCTTGTATTAACATGATATAATAAATTAAAGAGTTAAATGCCGTTTTAGTCCCTGTGGTTTGGGCCATTTTGCCAGTTTAGTCCAAAGGTTTCATTTTTAACCTGTGGGTCCAAAAAGGTTTCACAGTTGCCATTTTAGTGCACTTGGTTAACTTCATTCATTTTTTTCGTTAACGAGAAGGCCAATTCGGTCATTTTGAATGTAATTCTGTTAACTAAAAGGGCAATTCAGCCATATAAAATGACCGAATAGGCCTTCTCGTTAACAGAAAAAATGGATAAAGTTAACCCAGTAGACTAAAATGGCAACTGTAAAACATTTTTGGACCCACAAGTTAAAAATGAAACCTTTGGACTAAACTGGCAAAATGGCCCAAACCACAGGGACTAAAATGGCATTTAACTCTAAATTAAAAAAATATTGTGTTATTAATGTAAGATTGAAAGTTATATAACAAGTAAAAGTGTAAAGGACTGTTCTTGACAATCTTCGAAAGTTATTTTGAATTTGTATCCATCTAATTCAGAAGTCAGAGGGACCAAATATGTCTTTTATTAAAGTTAAACAAGTTAAAATGCTGAAATCATAACTCAGGGACTAAAGCTGCATATGCAGCAAACTTTCATGCTGGGCCGGTATAGGTCACGGGCCGCGACCGCTAGGCCCATTGCCTACGCGGGCCACGAGCGAGCCTATCTGCAGCTTTACTTATTTTTTTTTTTCTTGCTGTAAACCACTTGTATAAAACCCATTCACACATATTTTGATTCTAGGGGCACTTAGATGGTATTACAACCTGGTATTACACCTGTAATCATCCCACAATTCATTCCAACACTTGTCATGATCCTCTTCCATCTCAAAAACTATAAATAGAGGTGGAACTTCATTTGAAATTCACACCATTTTCTTGAGTTCTTGCTCTCTATCTAAAATCTGAGGATCCTGGTCATTTGGAACCTCCTTTTAAGTTCTTTTCAGTCCTAAGGACCAATTGTAAGTGTTCCTTTCGTGCTTGGTTATTTTGTTTGGCTTTTAAAGCCGAAAAGTCAAGCGTTTACGATAAACGCTTTGACTTTTGGTTAGACCTAGTATGGTTAAGCCATGGTTCGCAACGAACATGGCTACGTGATCGTAATTAGGTAGGTGTTAAACCCTTAAAAGGGAACCTCCTAATTATCACGTTTGCTTAGTTAATTGTCGGGTCCAAGTAATTAAAATAAAAGTCAAACGAGTCGGTTTTTAAATAAAATTCATAACTAATGATGTAGAAGCAATAAAATCAGTTTTGTCACTTTAATAACGTGGTAAATATTAATTGAACATGTCTAGGCATGTTCAACCCGACAATTCTGAGTTTAGGCTCGGTTCGCAACCGAAAGTCGCAAAAGTTGACTTTTGCTTTGACTTTCAGTTTTGACCCGATTTAGCTTAGTTTAGTTATGCCTTAGGGTTCCTTTAGGACCATATTATATGTTAGTATAACCCTCTGAGGTTATACAACATGGTTCCATAGAAATCCTAGTTCATTGCATGTTTCCGTTAAATGCTTAAAAGTTGACCATTATGCCCTTTTGATATAAAAACGAAATTTCTGGAAATGTGAGTGGACAAAAAATCTTTATTACTGAAATATAAGTATGTCTAAAAATTTGACACCCGAATCTGGTCTAGAATGAAAGTTCTGCACGATATCGTAAAACTAAAGCTTTTTATTAATTAAATGGCATTTTTGGCATAAATCATATTTAAGCCCAATTTTTGGCACCAAACTTTCTACCCATTGTTATAATATAATATTTTGGGATTTTTGAAAATTTTTGTTAAATTTTATACTGACCATAACATGGAATTCTTGCATAGGCTCGGTAATTGACGATAATGCCCTTTTCGCTAATAAAATGAGTTCTACACATCATTTACATGTCAAACCTTTTTCTACTGATTTTATATATTAAATAAAATAGTTTAAACACTTGAGACTGATTAAAATCTCAGACTTCCTTAAACAACCCGAATATCGTCAAATACCGACTTTTATGCGAAATAGGCGCATAGTATGGTTTAAAACCATATTTAGCACCTAAGACTTATTACCTACTGAATTTTAAAAATAAATTTGTATACTTTAACAGTAAGTTTAAGTCTTGAACTCAGATTTCCAAATGTGACCCTTAAAGCATATGTGAAATGACCAAAATGCCGTTACGGCGCATAATTTGGCCATAAATGATAAAATTCACATATATATGATATCTTACTGAAATAACTTAATAAATTTATATTTTTACTGATTGTTTCAGACCAGAACCTCAGATTTCTATTTAACCTCTTTTATAAACTTTAAAATGACCAAAATACCCCTACGGGGCATGAATTGGTTTTAAATTCGTTTTGGGCATAATGGAAGATATCCTACTGATATCATAACATATTTTAAGCATAATAACTTAGGAAACATGTTCATGACTTATTCGGTTACCCGTTATGCATATACGCATTCGGTACGGTTTATGTAACTAGTTTGCATAAATTAGCCGAAACGAGTCAAACCTTATCATTTATACTTCAAAATCCAGAATGTGTTTAGTTTACCCATTTTATACAAGTCTTCATACTTGTTGGGTCTGAATCACATTCTAATCCGGTCTTCGCTTAATCTTGCGTTTTGAACCGTAAACCTTTCTTTAAAACTAACCGGTCTAAGTTATAACTTAAATAAGACCCATTAGGAATCTAATAGGTTATTAAAACCTTCGTTCCAGATTAGGAGCCCAGTAAAAGCTACTTGTACATGCTGATTGATATATGGCTGAGAATAAAAATTATATTTTAGCTCAGGTAAATACTTTTAACTTATTTTCCGTTATACGGGCTTGGGATACGGTATTATAATAATACCGCTTGGTCGGGTATTGAATATTTAATCGATTAGTGGTTAAAGCATTGAGATAACCCATTTTAATATGTCTTGTTTAATGCAAGGCCTTTGGAGGGTTAATGACCATGTCCTGGATATCCTCGGCTCATTCATTAGAAATGGCCACGGCTTAAGCACGGGGTGTAGGCATACACCTGACAGTTGCGTATGTATAAATAGTATCTCACTCTCTTGTGGGCCTATACTTGTGGCGTGTCTATTAATCTTATCCGGCTCTTCTAACTGGGTCCTGAATGGATGACAAACATGTAAAACTGTATACAAGATTATATTTAAAATAATTGTCCCAAGTTATAAAAGATTTTATGCCTTGTGCATCCAAATCAATTTTATAAACACTTTTCAAAAGAGTCAGTTAATTGTATTTACCAGTGTAAACTGACGTATTTTCAAAAAGATTAAGTGCAGGTACTACGCGTAATGGGCTGGAAGCTCCTGAGTATTAGATAAAGGGTCTTGCAAACTCGTAATACTTAAAGTCTGTTGAACAAAGATTCACTATCTGTTTTAGATCCGCCTATGGATCCACTTACAACCGTTGTGTAATATTTTATGTTACTTTCAACTCGGTTTGTATAAATTACTTTTAGACTTCCGCTGTGCATTAAACTGTGATTAATTGACTATGATGATATCGACTACGTTACGATACTCCCCACCGGGCCCACTAGTAATACGTGAAAATATCGGGGTGTGACAAGAGTGCACTTTTCTAATTCAAAATCCTATATCCCACAAAAGAGCAAAACATATCGATCTCGACGACCATTTCATTCGAGAGTTAGTTGCTGCTGGTCATCTCAACACAAAATTCATACCCACGGATCAACAAGTTGCAGACATCTTCACAAAGAGTTTACCCAAACCATTATCTGAGAAGTTTCACACAATGCTTCGTCTACAACCACCTCCATCTCGCATTGACAGGGGGTATTGGACAATACTAAATAATTGCCTCAAATCATTATTTGCATATAATCTCATTCAATTCATTCAATGTATAAATTTTCTATTTAGTCATAGGAGGATTTCACTCATCATGAGTTACACAATTTCTTGTATTTATACTCTTGTAATTCTCAATGTAAATCATCAAAAGTTGTTACAATTTCAAGAATTGTCGATGTAAAGTAGAGTAGGATAAACATGTATGATTCAGATAAAAAAAGCTATTTAGGGGGTCCAATAATCTGTGTAGTAGTAGCTGCAACAAAACCATCTGAGTCTAGGGTTCATGTTACATATATATCTTTAAATAATTAAAAATTGCCAAACAATTATTACCTTATCATCACAAACTTAAACAGGCAAAAAACTTGAATGTTCAGAATTTGTCAAACACTCAAACAACTGATAATCACAACTTCAATTTGCCTATGCAAAAACTTGAATGTTCAGAATTTGTCAAAGACTCAAACAACTCCCAACCCAACCCATAGATATTTAATTGTAATAAATACATTAACTATTACTAACTATAACTAACTGATCTGAATCCATTATGAACTGTTACCCAACCCATAGATATACATATAAGATTAAGAAAAAAAAAAGAGTTAATTACTGTTTTCGTCCCTGTGGTTTGTCAAAAATCACTATTTCAGTCTATTAGTTTAAAAATTACGATTTCAGTCCCTGTATAACCATTTCAGTCCCTGTGTACTAACTATAACTAACTGATCTGAATCCATTATGAACCCTTACCCAACCCATAGATATACATATAAGATTAAGAAAAAAAAGAGTTAATTACTGTTTTCGTCCCTGTGGTTTGTCAAAAATCACTATTTCAGTCCATTAGTTTAAAAATTACGATTTCAGTCTCTGTGGTTTCACTTTCATAACCATTTCAGTCCCTGTGGTTTAACTTTCGTAACTATTTCAATCCGTTATTCTGTTAAGTACAGGGACTAAAATGGTTACGAGGTGACTGAAATGGTTACGAAAGTGAGACCATAGGGACTGAAATCGCGATTTTTAAACTAATGGACTGAAATAGTGATTTTTGACAAACCACATGGACGAAAACAGTAATTATCTCAAAAAAAAAGAGTTAAAAAAAGTAACCTTGTGTGTACAATAAGATTTTTATACTTAATTATTGTAGGCATATAATAGATAAAAGAGTAAACTGCCATTTTGGTCCCTGTGGTTTGGCCAGTTTTGCCATTTTAGTCCAAATCTCAAACTTATTACATATGGGTCCCTGTGGTTTGCATTTTGTTGCCATTTTAGTCCAAATTTCAAATTTGGTCAGATTCCCCACTAATGACCCTGCTATTTTGTCTTTACCCTCAGGGGCATTTTAGTCATTTTGGAATTATTATACCCACTTCTTCTACCTCTTTCTCTCTGCACATACTCTATTTCTCTAAAAACACCCCTCTGTCTCTCTCTCTAAACACCCCTCCGTTCCTTCATCTTCCGCCTCTCCTCCTCTCTCCGCCACTGTCCAACACAAGCAAATTATCCCACTCATTTCACAAACATTTCAATCCAGTCCAACACAAGCAATCAAAATATGCAAATTCATATTCTCATAGCAAAAAAAAATCTAAATAATATGTGCATACACAACAAAAACCTAAATCAATCACTCTTCTCCACCAATCTACAACATAAATCAAACAATTTCTAATCACCAAATTATAACCTAAACAAAAACGAAAACAATCAAAACCTGTAAAGCTCCTCGAAACCTGATGAGACCTGATTTAATCCTGTTCAGGCGATTCGAGAAGATGATGTTCCGGTGGCTCAGCCCAAGGATATGGGGTTTTGGAGAACATGATGTTACAGTTCTAGGTCTCATCACCACCACCACTGCCCCAAGCACCTCCGCCGCCGCCGCTGCCCTATACTTCCCCAACCACCTCCTCCTCCTCCGCTGCCCTATACTTCCCCAACCACCTCCTCCGCCGCCGCTGCCCCAACCACCTCCTCCGCCGCCGCTGATGTCCGGCGCTGACTCTCTCTCTCTCTCTGTAAAATGGCAGATCTAGATGAAATATGCAATAACCCCAAATCAATATATGTTGCTAAAAATGACGGTTTGGTTGATTTTGGGGAACAATTTTGAAAGTCTAGGGCTTTTTTGTAGAGTTGTTCAAGAGGACAATTGAATGGAGGAACCAATTGCAATTTCATGGGTCTGATTTCAAACGAGAACGAGAATGGGGGTTCAGGTGTGGTGGTGGCTGAGGTGTGGCAGTGGTGTAGAGAGAGAGAGAGAGAGATAGAGAGGTTGGTGATGGTGGCGGTGGTGAGAAGGGGGAGGAGGTGGCGGTGGTGGTGGTGGTGGTGCATGTGGCGGCAGAGTGGTGGTGGTGGCGGTGGGCTGCAGATCCGGTGGTGGGGGTGGTGATGGTGTGGTGGTGGTAGTTCAGAGAGAGAGAGAGAGAGAGAGCAGAGTCTCTGTATGTGTGTGTATATATATATATATTAATGGTTTTAGGGTATTATATATATATATATATATATAGGATCACGCTAAAATGAGAACCACCTCGAGTTGTAAGAACCGCGAGAACTTTTTGATCCGGGCCTTGGTGGACCAATTTCTTTTTTCAGAAACGTAGATGCATGTATAAAAACAACATTTGTAAAAAAAAAAATTCAAAAAAAAAATGTCGTGGGTGTAGTTTTGAGCAACACAAGTTTGTGTTTACGGGACCCGTAAATTTTCCGACCAGATTTACGGGTCCCGTAAACACAAACTTGTGGCGTGAAAAACTACACACACGACATTTTTTTTTTTGAATTTTTTTTTACAAATGGTGTTTTTATACATGCATCTACGTCTATGAAAAAAAATTTTGGTCCACTGCGCCCCCTACGGTGTAGTTCTCATGGTTCTTACAACTCGAGGTGGTTCTCATTTTAGCATTCCCCTATATATATATATATATATATATATATATATATATATAGGATAAAGATAGACAGAAAACCCTTTTTACATAGAAAACTCTGAAAACCCAAATGGGAAACCATTTTTACCCAACCTCCCGACATTTTTTTTTTTGAAAAAAATTACACATGTAATATACATGTTTTAGAGTGTTTTGGTCCAAAAAAAACAAAAAAGCGCCGAAGGGATTTTTTAAAAAAAAATAAACAAAATTCAGTGCCTAACATGTGTTAGACAACAATGCTGAAAGTTGCTGAAATTTTTTTTTTTTTTTAAAAAGATCCCTTCGGCGCTTTTTTGATTTTTTTTGCCCAAAACTCTTAAAAACATGTATATTACATGTGTTAATTTTTTCAAAAAAAAAATGTCGGGAGGTTGGGTTTTCTAGGGTTTTTCATATAGATAGGGTTTCCTATGTAGCCTTGCCCTATATATATATATAAGAGTTATAATAATTTCAAAATGACTAAAATACCACTGAGGGTAAAGACAAAATATCATGGTCATTAGTGGGGAATCTGACCAAAATTGGATTTTGGACTAAAATGGCAACAAAATGCAAACCACAGGGACCCAGATGTAATAAGTTTGAGATTTGGACTAAAATGGCAAAACTGGCCAAACCACAGGGACCAAAATGGCAGTTTACTCTAGATAAAAATATGAAGTGAGAAAAGTTATATCTTTAATGGAATTTATTTCTTAATTTACACCTTGGAGTGATTAGATTGAAACTCGAACTCAATAGCACATGTTTGAAAAGGTTGTGTTTTGAGATAAGTGGATGGTTGATACACGATTGGATCACCTACAATGATTTGTTGTGCTTGATGGATTATAAGAATGGCTTTTCTGGGAAGGAGATGGTCGATAGATGGTATGACCATGATTCGATTGTGCTCCTATAGTTCATATTTGTAGAGATGTTATTTTATTTTTATTTTTTCTTCAAACACTAACCTTTTGTTAGTAACATAATGAACTAGCTTAGCTTTTTAGCTAACGTTCCACTGTCCGACATCTTAAAGTTGAGTTTGAAAACTTCTCATTAAATCTAGTTATGATTCCTATATCATCGATATGTTTTTAATTAAGTTATGAGACAACTTTATACACCCCTTATTGGTAATAATATTATTTGTCACATATATTTCGTAAAACGATGATCAGGATACAAATACTATTTCATGAATTGTTATGTAACAAGCTTTAAAAATGTAAAACAGGGTTTTAAGGTGCAACACCAAGGGAACATCAACAACCGCACCAGTGGTCTAGTGGTAGAATAGTACCCTGCCACGGTACAGACCCGGGTTCGATTCCCGGCTGGTGCATTCTTTTTATCTGATATTAGTTTAACACCAAAAACACTAAAGAATCTGAAGGTTTGTTTTTAAAAAACAAATATGTAAATTTGCTACACAATAAATAACCAAAATCCTTATCTAATATTAGTTTAACACCAAAAACATTAAAGAAATCATGCGTTAAGATACAATTTTTTTCCAAGTGATCAAAGTCAAAGGGAAAAATATACAAATATTTATGTGATTTTGATAAGAAGAACCACCATGACAAAGATGCATGTCATCAGAAGCATCACAAGCCATGTGAAGCATGAAGTCTTGGAACTCTGAGAATATATATCCATTGCCTGTGTATTGGCTCGTCCCGTACTCGCTAAGCTACGCTCGACTGCTTCCTCTGTTGAGTCAAGAATCTGCACTCGCATTATACCAACTTTGTTAACAGAAGTTCATAAACCGTTTCAGAATAGAATGCAACTTCTAAAGACTTACTTTGTCGGTGTTTTTTATGGATTGATTCATCATGAGAGTACTCTCTTTAAGCTGTCGTGCTAACCCAACCATTTCATCAGTCAAGTCTTCTTGGAGCTTCCTGTTTCAGTAGCCAAACAAAATATCCGGTTAAACCATAGGTGAAGTCAAAGTGATATTCTGAAACCTCATCCAAAATTACGACTTTACCATGTGATCATATACTCATTGGATAAAATGATAACATTGATTTTCGTCCACCAAATAAAGAGTGAATTTCAAGGATTGTCCTTTATCTTTATACTCATTTTCAGGCGCTGTCCTTTATGTTCAAACTTGACGAATTTTGTCCGTTATGTTTTCATATCATACACGTTTTGTCCTTTAGACCTAACCCAGTTAGATTTTTCAGTTAAATTTGGTCATGTGCTTTGCACATGAGGGCATTTTTGTCAATTCAAAGGTTGCAGAAGCTTTGAGCTGTAAATCTGCTGTTGAACTTACCTTTGAATTGACAAAAATGCCCTCATGTGCAAAGCTTATCACCAAATTTAACTGAAAAAACTAACTGGGTTATGCCTAAAGGACAAAACATGTATGATATGAAAACATAAAGGACAAAACTCGTCAATTTTGAACATAAAGGACAACGCCTGAAAATGGGTATAAAGATAAAGGACAATACTTGAAATTCACTCTTAAAATAAATAAAGTATTTAGCCATGAAAATGCATGCATAGAGAACCTGTGCTTTGTAATATGGGCATGTGCTGCAGCATCCAATTTTATAGCAGCTGAATCAGTTGCATCATCTGTATTTTGGCTTCTGTCTTCAACAGTTGAAGGGGGTCTGTTTAATCATGACGAACCAATTATATAAAACAAGAATTCATTATTCACAGAAAGTAACATAAGCAATAAGTTCTACTAACACCACTCTTCTTCTCAACCCTGGAGAAGGGGAGACACTTTGTTCTTCCGTTTTTGTAGTCTTTCGGTTGACAGAAATTTCGGTAGTTAGTGGCTCTGGAGATTCTTCGATGTCCAACTAGTAAATAAAAAGAAAATGGATATCTAATTAGATGATATTTGAAGTCCACAAACAAAGTACGACAAAAACAAAATATATATAAATAAAGATAATTCACTTGTGGAATGGATTACATGACCAAACATAAGAAAATATCACATTAAGCGAATAATAGGTTGAACTTCAAAACTTGATGATACATTTACATGAACGACTAACCCTGTCTAACACTACCAAAAACCGATGGTACATTTAACTGAAGAAGATAGAAATATACTCACTTCTGAAGAAGCCAAGTTGGCAGCAATTGCTTCAATTTTCTCAGAGTAATCACTCAATGTAGCTTTTGAAATTCTACAATAACCGAAAGGAAACTTAAGAAATCTAAAGCTTTATTGAGATTGAAGCCTCAATTAGCAGCATAGTTGTTAATGGCGAATAGCAACAAATAGCGATAAGGGGATAGCGATAAATAGCGGGCGCTATTTTATAAATAGCGATACACTAGAAAAAAAATTAAATGTATGTTATATCAAAATACCCTGGTATATACGCTATTTTACATGTATATTTAACAAAAACCTAAAATCCAGCTATTTTATAGCTATATTTGATCGCTATTTATATTAAAAGAAAAAACTGAAATCCCACTATTTATGGCTACATACCCTGTAGCGACCTTCGACCTATACGCTACGCTATTCGCTATAACGACCGCTATTAAGTATTAACAACTATGATTGGCAGTAAAGCAGTATAGGCACATACACAATCCCTATGGACGGAGAAAGAAATCAGACCTTGGTAATCCTTCCGGTGTTCTCTCTACAGCGAGTTGCTCCAACAGCTCTCTTAGAGTGCTAACATACTGCAAAGTTAGCACTCTATAAGCATACTCAAACTAATAAAGAATGTACACAGACGCGCTTAGGCGCAAATAAGGCCCCGACCCAACAAATCGCCCAAAGTGAGTGCACATCGCGCCTTTAATAACTATGACAAAAATAACTATTGAAGCAAAAAATGGAGCAGAAAGTTATATGCAAGAAATGATACATGAAAATCAAGAATTGGATAGCATAGCAAGAATGAATTGGCAGTGTGTACATGAATAAGTTTGGATTGATGGTGTTGTTGAGGAGCGGCTGCTAGCAATCGCCTAAAATTGATTTCAGTTTTACTCAGTCCCATCGTCAGAAAACCCCTAGAAAACATAAAACAATTTTCCCCATGTATACAAATTGATAAACAACAACTGTCTATGATGAAAACAATAAAGTATAAGAGGAAGTCTGGATTCACGCACCTATTGAGTGGATAATTGAATATCAGTCAGCAGGTTCCGGTAATCAGATCGGTGGTGCCGATTGACTGGCAGCGGAGATTGGTGGGCAACGATTCAAGGATCGCCGATTTGGGGTGGGGAAGTTAACGGCGAATATGTTTTTCTTCATTATTATTTTTTTTTAATCAACGGTAAAAAGGTAATTTAGACTTATAATAATTAGGGGTGAGCAAATTAACCACCATAACCGATAACCAAACCATAACCGACATAACCGAACCACTAATAACCGATAACCAATGGTTATGGTTATGAAACTTTGTATAACCGCTCAATCGGTTATGGTTATGGTTATGAAGCTTTGGTTAACCGAAACCGAACCGAAGTTGTGATGTTAACTTTATATAATAGATTTGTGTTTTACAAAACCATATAGAGGGTTTTTACTAAGATAAAAGTATGTTAGTAACAAAATGATCTTGATGTAGATGTCATTTATTTTGATAAAGAACTAAGGTGTTATGGTCATAATTGTTTTTGTTTGAGAATTACCTTATTAAAAAGAACTCTAAATCGGTAGTTTAACCAAAAAGTTTAGTCTTCGTTATCTTATAAAATAGGCTCAAGCTAAGTTCAAATCGTGCACAACCCTATTTATTTCAAACCTTGCTTGGTTACTTAACCGAAATTAACCAAAACCGAACCATAACCGACTTCATAACCGATTAACCATAACCGAAGTTTGGTTATGGTTATGGTTACCAAAACTCCATAACCGAACTAGCGGTTATGGTTATGGTTAATAGTAAAAACCGACCCAAACCGACCCATGCACACCCCTACTTATAATAGTTTTTTTAACGGCAAATGTTACTTCCTTACATTAATAATCTTATGTAGTGTTTGGTATGCGGGAACTAAGGCTAGAGGGTATGGTGATGGTCCTCCAAGGGAGGATGATCCGCCACGTAGGCGCCACGTCATAGTCCTCCCAAGGATGGTCCATCCCACAAACTAGAGGGTATGGGAGGATGATCCTACCCCACCACTATGTACAAGTACCACCAGCCTAACGTACAAATCACAAACAAAGGGGGCCCACCAGCTTGGATTGTCTTGAACGTCTGCAGCTCGACGTCGAAGACGGTGTCCGGGGGGGGGGCGGGATGCCATGACGCCGGCGCCGTTCCTAGCCGGGTATGGGGACGGACCCCATACCCACCAGCCTAAAGGTTACGAGTTGATTGATGTAAAAATTTACCTCGAAATACTGGCCCAAACGACGAAAACGATGCTTTAATTCAGGTGTTTAAACTTCTAATTAACAAAAATCAAGACGTTTGAAGCATCACTTCTAGGTAAGTTTTACATAAATCGACTCATATCCTCGTTCTAATCAAAATCCATAAAACATCAGTCTGTAATTCAGAAAAAAGCTTAACTCCGTTAAGCTATTTTTAACGGCGGACTATTATTGTAACACCTCATAAAAATCATGCCCAATATAATAAAGACATGTGTCATGGACTTTAAACGTGTAATGGATTGATCTGGAGAGACTAAAATTGTCAAACAATGTAAATACGTAAGTATAAGGATCCAAAGTGTCAACATGCCATTCTTGTGCCTCTGATTGACCTCATACGACGTTCGTATTCTTTAATGAATAATTTGTCGAACATTGGAAGTCGTTTGTGCTTAAATTAAGGACCTTACGAAACAAAGGGGTTAAAGGTGTCAACATGTTAAACGTTACCTCTGAGTGACCTTTTAATGATCCCAAAGCTTTGTATTACTTCATTATGCTTCCATATATAATAAATAATGATTTCGTGGGGTTTCTACGCTCATAAGAGACTTTTCGGGTGATCGTACAACTAACCAGGAGCTTAACGGAGTTAGATTGTGACCCAAGGCCTTTAAAAGTTAACTATGGGGGTCATAAGTGCAATAAACGAAAGTTATTTTAATTAAAAATGGACCAGGGACCAAAACTGCAATAAATGAAAGTTAATTTCCGGTCAAAGAGGAGCCACGCGGCCCGCGTAGACTGCTTAAGAGTCTTACGCGGCCCGCGTGATAAGTGCCAGCGAGCAAAAATAAGGACACCTGCATGTTCAGCCTGTTACACCGCCTTTGCATGCAATTTTTCGATACCAGGGTCTGAGCCAACAGTTTTTCATGCACTAGGGACACATGGGATCATCTAGTTACCATAGATTTGCAGGTGGATTGATATTGAAGCTCCCAAATTCCTATATAAAGCACTTGTTTTCACTTGCTCATTTGCACACTTGAAATTTCTCATCACAACTCACTCTTTGGAGCTTCCTGGAGCTCAAGGAAGTTTTCTAAAGTTCAATACTCGTGCTAAGTACCCTAGTAAGTATTTTTGGGGTCAATGACCAATATACCCTTTATGTTGGCATAATCTGATTGGTTGAGAGTGGTTCTCGCGGTTCTTACAACTGGGGGTGGTTCCTATTTTAGCGCTCCCCTATATATATATATATATATATATATATATATATATATATATATATAGGGTAAGGTTCATGCGAGAACCACCCTTATTGCGAGAACCGCGAGAACCAATGTGAACACAAAATAAAATCTAAAAAAAAATCAAAAAAGCACTCAAATTTTTTTTTTAATATATTTTTTTTTTAAAAACGCTATATTTCGTCACCATAAAAAAAACTTTTTTTTTCGAGTAACAGTTATCCATGCACATGTGCATATGTATCATTACTTCAACAAATTCGGTAATACGTTATCAGGAATAGACAATTGCACTTTAATTTACAATACCATTAGTAATACACTACTTTTTACATTACCAATATTCAAAATGCACATGTGCATCATTAGGTATAACCATGATATAACGTGTTTTGGTACAAAAAGTTTGTGATTTTGAATGGAGAAGTAGACCCATATACATGTTTTTTGGTTAGTTATATCTAGTGGTTGATGGTTTGGTTATAGTTGTCAATTTTTTATGTAATATGTTGATTGGATGGTATAAATGGTGTTTAAATACATGTAATAAAGTGAAAATATTGTTAATGGTATTGTATTATGGATGGTAGGAGGTAATGGTATTGTATTATGGATGGTAGGAGGTAATGGTAGTGTATTATGGATGGTATGATAGATGAAAGGGAAAGTGTATTCAAAGTAGTGTACCAAAACACCTTATTTCATGTTGATACATATAAATGCACATGTGCATTTCTAATATTGGTAATGTAAAAAGTAGTGTATTACATAAGGTAGTGTAAATGAAAGTGCAAATGTCTAATATGTGTAATGAATTACGGAATTTGTCAAATAAATGACAAAAATGCACATGTGCATGCTTGTGTATTATGGATGGAATGATAGATGAAAGAGAAAGTAGTGTACCAAAACACCTTATTTCATGTTGATACATATAGATGCACATGTGCATTTCTAACATTGTTAACGTAAAAAGTAGTGTATTACACGTGGTAGTGTAAATGAAAATGCAATTGACTATTATTTGTAATGAATTACGGAATTTGACAAAGAAATGATACATATGCACATGTGCATGGATAACTGTTACTCGAAAAAAAAAATTTGAATTTTTTTATTAACAAAATATAACGATTTTTTCAAAAAAAATAGTAAAAAAATAAAAAAAAATTTGGGTGTTTTTTAGATTTTTTTAGGAATTACTATTTGTGTTCGTACTGGTTCTCGCGGTTCTCGCAATAAAGGGTGGTTCCTAACGGATCTTTGTCCTATATATATATATATATATATATAGGGATGGGCTCATGCGAGAACCACCCTTATTGTGAGAACCAATGTGAACACAACCTAAAATAGCTAAAAAAACCTAACCCCCACCCCCAAAAAACCTAAACCCCCCCACCCCCCCCCCCCCCCCCCAAAAAAAAAAACCTAAACCCCCCCCAAGCTAAA
Organism: Helianthus tuberosus; assembly: GCA_030545235.1. Taxonomy (NCBI): domain Eukaryota; kingdom Viridiplantae; phylum Streptophyta; class Magnoliopsida; order Asterales; family Asteraceae; genus Helianthus; species Helianthus tuberosus. The sequence goes on from JARYGA010059734.1 coordinate 144,289, forward strand.
ATGCTAAAAACTAAACCCCCAAAAAACCTAAAAAAATTAAAAAAAAATCTAAAATTTTTTTTTTGAATTTTTTAATATTTTTTATGTTAAAATCGCTACTTTTAGAAGCAAAAAAAAATTTAAAAAAAATTAAATTTTTTTTTTGCTTCGAAAAGTAGCGCTTTTTTTATAAAAAATATAAAAAAATTCAAAAAAAAAAATTTGTATGATTTTTAGCTATTTTTAGGCATTTTTGGTGTGTTCACGTTGATTCTCGCGGATCTCACAATAAGAGCTGGTTCTCGCATGATCTTCTCCCTATATATATATATATGTATATAGGGGATTGTTCAAATGAAAACCACTTTAATTGTGAAAACTCGAAAACTAACTAAAAAAAACCTAAAAAACACACCAATTTTTTTTTTAATTTTTTTTTAAAAAATCGCAGGATTTTTATATAAAAAAAAATTTTTTCAAAAAAAAAAAAATTGTAGTACACATGTGTAATAATACACATGTGTAGTACACATACACATGTGCACTATAAAAATATATATTTTTTTTTGAAATTTTTTTATATATATAAAATGGCGAAAATTGATATGCAAAAAAAAATTGGTAAGTTTTTTTTGGCTTTTTTAATTAGTTTTTGAGTTTTCACAATAACTAGTGGTTTTCATTTGAACATTCCCCTATATATATATGACTAGGTTCAAGAGTGAACACTAGTGTAGTTTGCGAACTGTGCGAACTAATCCTGGCCATACATGTGTGTAGATCAATGGTCAGGATTTGATGATGAAATACACTCGTGTATGATGATGAAATCCTAACCATCCACGTGTGTAAATCAATGGCCAAGATTTGTTCACTCAGTTCGCAAATACATCAGTGTTCACTCTAGAACTCCACCATATATATATATATATAGGAGAAGGATCCGTTAGCAAACACCATTTATTGCGAGAATCCTGAGAACCAATGTGAACAGGTGAACACAACAAAAAATATCTAAAAAAACACACAATTTTTTATATATATTTTTTTATAAAAAATCGCTACTTTTCGTCATCAAATAAAAAGTTTTTTTATGACGAAAAGTAGCGATTTTTTATAATTTTTTTTTGTGTTTTTTTAGACTTTTTAGGCTTTTGGGGGGTTTAGTTTTATGGTTTAGTTTTTAGCATTTAGCTTGGGTGGGGGGTAGGTTTTTGAGGGGTGGGGTTGTTTTTTTTAGGCTTTTTGGGGTGGGGGGGTAGGTTTTTTTAGGTTTTGGGTGGTGGTGCAGTGGGTTTGTTTTGTTGTGTTCACATTAGTTCTCGTGGTTCTCGCAATAAAGGTGGTTCTCGCATGAACCCTACCCTATATATATATATATATATAAGGGAAGTTTCATTTGAGAAGAAAATTTTATTAAGAATAAAAAGAACAAAATTGTACAATTGTAAAACATTAAATAGTTTTTTTCTCATCTCATTTATTATTATGTTTGACTAATTAATTAGTCATTAAGACTATCATCCTCCACACTAAAAAAATTTGCCTACACACATCAAAAGTTATCCTACACATTTCGAAATTTGTCCTACACATATTGAAATTTATCCTACACAACTCGTAATTTATCCTACACGCCTCGTATTTATCCTACACTATAAATAAATTTTATTTTTATTTTTTGAGAAAAATATATATCTTAAAAATAAGTTACAAATTTAATATAGTTAGTTATTAAAGATGAAACTATCAATTAATGATGTATGTAAGTTTACCAATATACCCTTATAGTTATATTAAGTACAAATATTAAATGAAGTCTAATGAAGCATTACTATTGGTTCAAATTTCTTCTTTTTTCTTCTTATAAAGAATTTCTTCTCATTTGAACTCTCCACTATATATATATATATATATATATATATATATAACCAACCGAACTATAGTGCCAATCAAATCATGGTTGAGTATTATGAACTACGGTGTTCACCATTTTGGTTCTTGCTTCCTCAAGGTTTGGATTCTAATGGATGAGTTAGTATCCATGAAAACACACTAATACATAGTTCCCAAACGAGTGTCTAAGACGATATATTTTCTCGTATATACATTTTCTACCATTTAAATTCCGAATCTAATCCATCAATCAAAATCCACGAACTCACACACCTTTGTCCCATATTGTAGGGTAAACTTCAGTGTTCCAATCTTAAGGCTTAACAAATTCACAACTTCTTTGGAAGCTTTGCAAACCGTGAGTTTACATAATCCCATTTTATCTTTTTCACACTTTTGGGTGCATTGTATATACAATGTTATCAAAATCACAAACACAATATCAATCACATTGTTCACATCAATCAATCCGTTTATACATGCTTAAATGATATGTTTAAGATACATACATGCTAGAAGCCTTTCTAGCACAAATATTTTTCATTAACGTCATGAGCCAACCTTAACATGTATAGCGCTATAAGAGTAGCACACCGCCCTTAGGAAGGGTCTATGTTAAGACATTCAATCACGGTTTTGTTCGCCTCGGTGACAAAATACGCAACTTTGTGGACACAATTGGTTTAACCTATATTTGATGCAAGCTAGTATTGCTATGTTTTCACGCATTAGTAAATTGTTATGTCATGTAGGATTGATGACAACTTTTCTATATATGCCAGTAGTCAAAACTTGTATGTTGGTCGTTTTATCTATTGGCGTTTATTTTAACATATATTGCAGGAAATTGATGCTATGGCGTTCAAGATTCTAATAGGATGGATTTTAGAGACGTATTTTAATTTATGTACTTTGAGTTTGTCGTATTTGACCTTTACTTGTATTTCTATTTCAAGACAATGTACCATTTAGTTTTCAATGAAATCAAGTTTAATTAATTATCGCCACATTTAGCAAGTTGTGATGTTTCGAGCAATCTATTTCGTCCCGCGCCGATGTTTATGCCATCGGTTGGGGTGTGACACCTAATATACGTGGATGGTGTCGCCTTCATTGGTTAATGGTGGGAGCATTTTCGGTTAATTCCTTGCGATTTTTTTTATGGGAATCGATGTTAAAGACTAAGTTGCTATTATCAAATGGGTCAATGAGATCCCCTTAAAGGGTAGTTGCTTCGTTTCGCCTGTGTTTCAAAATCGAATCGCGCTTACTCATAATCTTGCTCAAAGAGGTGTGTTAATGCTCTTTCCAAATTGCCCTTTTATGTGACTTGGTTGTGGAAGATGTGGATCACATCTTTTTAAGTTGTTGTTTCTCGGCTAATCTTTGGAAGTGGTTCCAGTCATGAATTAGTCTTTTGCAATCATCCCCTTTTAACTGGTCCGATATCTCGTCTATATTCGAAGGTTTGTCAGAGGCTAAAAGACACTCAAAGTTGATGCGTGCCTTAGTTTCCTTGGTTATTTGATTGATTTGGAAAGCTAGGAACACACTCATTTACATAAAAGACTACATGATCTTCTTTGAAGACGATGGATGAGATCAAACTCTCTTTGTTCAATTCGATAACATACAAGGCAAATTTTAATAGCTTGTCATGGTTAAATTGATGTTACTATCCATTTTTTTACTTCTCTAATTAGCTCGCGCTAGGGCATTAACATTCGATTTTCTACTCTATATTTATAATTACATTTAAATTACTACCTTTTTTCTTTCTCCCTTTCAATTATATTATACTTTTTATCCTTTTATCATTACCTTTCTCTCATCCACTCACAACCATTTTATAAATATAGAGGGTGAACTGTATCCCTCCAAATTTACTAATGAACAGTAGTATTTTTACTCTCCTATACTCACAACCACCTATAAAATATAGAGAATGTACTTACATAAATATACATGATATGTGAATGTTCTTAACGTAACCAACATCTTTGTAGTCGTTTTCTATTAATGCCATTACCGCTGTCGTTAAAAAAAGTAGAATTCACTCAATACCCATAACTAGAAAGACCAAAGGATCAAATACGCATGCCTTTCGAGTTTTGAAGGACCACGTTTGTAGTAAATACATATACAAGGACCATTTGTGCAACTTAACAAACACCTTAAAGTGTTAAACCCCACGACATCCGGAATTTCCCTTTATATACGCAGGTCCGCTAGGGTATCCCCACAATTCCAACAACGCCATTTCAAGCGTAAGTGGATATACACAAAAAACCGATTTTTGATACGATTTCAACTCTATTTGGTAGATTTTGAGATTGAGATGATGATGGAAAGTGTTTTCCCTATTGGTTTGATTGCCGATATGATGGCGACAATGTATTAGCTCTATTTGATCAATTTCTTTTGATAAATTTGTTGATTATTTTGTTTGAATTGAATTTTGAAGATTTTAACATCGGTTCTGCGAATGATGTGATGATTAATAGATTCCCTATTGGTTTGATTTGCCAGAATGATGGCCAAATTAGTATTAGCTCTGTCTAGTCTTTAACTAGCTCATGTTAACATTGGTAGCCACTTTTACTAGTCTTTTTCTATTAGTGCCCTTTAGTGGTGGAGCTTGAACGAAAAATCAGTGGGGGCCGGACTCTAAAAATCAAAATCAGTGGAGGCCACTCTTAAAAACCCAATATTTTAGGCTAAAAAAAGATTTTTGGAAAACTTTACACTATGAATGAAAAACCAGTGGAGGTTGAGCACCCCCGCGGTACTATAATCCACCACTCATAGTGCCCTTACCGTCATTCTATATATTTTCCTCAATACCCATAAGGATCAAAACTTATTTTGAAGTAAGTATATTAATGTACATGTAAGAGTCAGTGGTGTCTCTGAGAATTCACGTACCATGTTCGAGCTTGAAAAATGTGCCCATATGCTTTAACGATAAACAATATAATTACGAAATGACAAAAATTGTAGTATTTGATAAACAATGCAGTTATGATAATGACAAAAGCATAGTATTCTAATGAGTTAAATATCATAATAACTAATAAGTTAATAGCTAACCAATCATAGTATTCAAATATCCCGCTCATTTCCTCTTTTGTTCTTTTTGCCATCCGAATGCTTGTTTAGGAGCCAACCATTAACGCTTAACAAGAATAATCAATGTTCAATTAACAAGAATGATCGATGTTTCACAATCACAATTTCGAGATTAATCAAGAATTATATACTCGACAACAATTAATAATCTTAATCTTATACTCAATAGTCACAATTAAAGCGTAACAACAATTAATGGACTAACAGTTTAACACAATTACACAACAAGTCAATAACACTAAACGAACAAACCTCTTGAGTTTTTGAGTCTTCTAATGTTATGTTCGGAAATTGGAATTTCGGAATCAGCGTGTTATGCTGTTCTTGTTCGCAGCAGGCCAACAACTTCTAATGTTGTTCTTGTTCGCAGCAGGCCAGCAACGTTTGAATCGCCCAACCCAGGCCAACGAAGTTCTGATGAATGATAAATTGATGATGTTCTTCGTCTGATGAGTTTTTTGTTCGTCTTTTCAGATTCTAGGAGACCAAGAAATTTTCGATAATCAACGACGATTCAACATCAATTGCCGCCGTGTTAGTATTGGGCCCAATAAACAGTATTGGGCCCAATAAACTTAATGTGAAGTGGGCTAAATTATAAACAATAGAACAGTATTTGATAATGGGCCTATATTGGAATTGGTATGTACTTACAAATTTAAAAAAGAAAATAACATATATATCGATTTTTTTTTAAATCACGTTCCCGTCGAAATCAGGGGCCTTGTGCGGAGGTCCTCCTCTCACACCATCATAGCCTGCTCTGATAAGAGTATTCATGGGTATGTTCATCTGCCGTTAAAAAAAAAAAAACCTTGTCTTTAAGAGGACCAAGCTTGAAGTAAATACATATACAAGGACCATTTGTGCAACTTACCAATACGTTAAAGTGTTAAACCCTACGACATCCTCACATCCGGTATTTCCCTTTATATACACGCAGGTCCGCTAGGGTTTCACCACACTTCCAATAGCGCCGTTTCAAGCGTAAGTCAATATTACCTCTTTTCATTCGTAGATTCATATACACAAAAACACCGATTTTTGATACAATTTCAACTTTATTTTTAGAAGATTTTGAATGTTTTTGAGTTGAGATGATGATGGAAATTGTTTTCCCTATTGGTTTGATTGCCGATATGATGGCGACAATGTATTAGCTCTATCTGATCAATTTCTTTTGATTATTTTGTTGGTTTGAATTGAATTTTGAAGATTTTATTCATCGGTTCTTCTGCGAATGATGTGATGATTAATAGATTCCCTATTGGTTTGATTTGCCAGAATGATGGCCAAATTAGTATTAGCTCTGTCTGATCATTCGCTTTCTACTCTTTATTTTGTAATCACTTTGTTTTGATTATCAGTTTTTAAAACTTTTTGTATTTATTAATTTACTGCAATGTAGTTTTATTTAAACAAATGGCTTCAAGTAATGTTCTATTCAATCACTTTTTTAGTGATTTACAGTTACAGATGTGTTTTTTTTTCTACAAGTTAGTCTTTACATACTCTAAAACTATTTGAAACATAATTTTTGGTTTTTGTAAGCAAAGCAAAATCATTTGACAAATGTAGTCAGATGAGTTGTGTAAACTGTTTTTATATAATGAGAATATGGTTGATATAGGTATAAGTAATTTTTTGTTTATATAGTTTAAGTAATTTAATTTTGAATAAAATTAGTTCATTTTAATCTTTGATAAACACTAAATTCTTTGAAATTTATAGTTTCAATAGAAAAAGAAACATAATTTTCGTATATTATTTGACTTAACTTAATGTTTTGAATGGCCTAAAACGTTATAAATGATTTGTAGAACTTTTAGATCTGTAGCTTATAATCTAATCAGATACTTTTAATTCATGAGAATGAAGTTGGTTAAAATGAATCAAGACAACCCATAGTGTATTTTAAAAAGTTCGTGTGTAAGACGGAAACACTAGACATGTTTAAAAAGTGGGAATCATGATCTGGAATGCCAAATTTGATGAACTTTAAAGTTTACGTTAGCAATTTCACCAAATGCTTTTAAAACATTGTTGAGCAGGTCCATCATCTATCATCTGCTCAACCACCAACACCTAGAATAAAGTCATTGGATGATATGGGTTAAGACCAATGTTTTAAAATTTTGTTTTTGTATTGTACCGGATTGGGCTCATAAACGGTTTAACCGGGTGTATCGGACGGTTTAACATGGACCACTGGCTGGTTTGAACGGGTTTTCAAAACTTTGGTTACGACAACTTCAACGAGCCAAACAATGAGAAAATATTGGAGTTAGAAGCTATAGTTGAGAATCTAATCGTGATAGTTGAGAGTCTTGTTACTAAGATCATGTGTAATGGGGCTTGAGGTCGTGTCAAATCCAACCATGGCGCCCCCATAGCGCCGGCAACACCACTACGGCAGGCGCTATGGGGTGGGCGAATTGTTCTCCCGTGCTGATCTTCGCAGCATCATCATCTCCAGCATGTTCCCCCCAACTCACACACATATATATACTACATACATTTATATGTATACTTGAAGGGGTTATATAACCCCCTTACCACTACACCCTCTTGTGATATAAAGTCCTATAACATCCCTTTCTTATGCATTTCGCCACTTGTCGCATAATGCCCATAAAGAGGTTTTATGATTACACATGACCTAAGAATGATCAATTGAAGAAGCAAAATGAAGCACACCAAGCAAAGATAGATGAAAATATAGCCCGAGAACTTTGATGATGAAGTAAAAGGCAAGACATCAAAATAAATGTTTTGACTAAAAAGGCTTGCTTGGATTTGGCAAAGGCAAGACATATCAATATGTGACCAAGTTGTTTTCTAAGTCATTTGGTGGAGCACAATAAGTCCTAATTCTTAACAAAGTAAATAGTAAATTGATAGATACATGCTGGATCTAGAAGAAAACTTCAGAGGTAGCAGATGAAGATTTTTTACCATATGATACACTGTATAAAACTGAGAATACAATAAGAAATTTGCACTGAATTTTCATATCGCCAACAAAGTTGAGGGTTTGCAGGTTCAACCAGCACAAGGAACGGAATAAATAAAATTATACAATAACGGATAAAAGATTAACCATTGTTAAAAAGAAGTTTGAGTGAGTTTCATGTGATGATCCAGCACTATGGATACAGAAAATACCAGTATAGAAAATCTCAAAAAACAGGTAGCGGGACCAAAAATACACGGTACGGTTCGGTACCGAAATCAACTTGGTTCAGGAAATTCGGTATTGGTACCAATTGCTCATCCCTATCCAGCCCAATCTATTGTTGCCAAGGTGGACCAAAGTTATACCATAGTAGGTCTTCTGACAATAAGTTTCTTCGGGAATGATGGGCAAGCATAACTAAGAGCGTTGTCTGTGTTAGTAGGGCATAAATGATCTTTTACGAATAAATTCACCTAAACCGGACTTGTACAACATTCGTTAAAAACAATCTATTATGGCCCATACAAATTTAGACAACTTAAATAGTGAATTATCGATTATCATATTAACTCTATCCCTCTTTGTGATGAACAAAAAAACACCATAAATTAAAAAGCAAAGTGTATGAAGCATATACCTTACCCAAACAAACCTAACGACTAACGGAGGTTAACGGAGCATTCCGTTTTAGAACTATTCTCCGTCTCTTTCCCACTTCCTGTAGCTATACATCTGACTGATCTTTGACGTCGATGACTACAACGATGACGGCGACTTCCACAAAGATATTAACAAGTTTGGTAGATAATAATAATACTAGTCTCCCCTCATCAACTCTCTAGGGTTTGATCCAGACCTAATGGCGTTCACCTTGTTCATCGGAAGGCTCCTCTTTGCTTCTTTCTTCATATTATCTGCTTATCAACTGTATGTAATCTGAATCTATAATCTCTTTTCTCCTTCATAGATCTGGTTCGTAACGATTATGTAGCCTGTTATTATCCTGTTAGTTAATTGCTTTTGTACGTTCATGTTTCTGTATCGATTCAGTTTTGTTGACAATTAGCTGTTGTGATGAAGATATGAAATGATGTGTTGGATTATGTTGTAGATTTGCACATGGTAGATGTAGTTTGTATTGATTTCTAGCTTGCTAATGGCTTGATTGGTTGATTAGTTTTATTCACTTGTTGATTTGCGTTTGGCTACTGTTGAATGCTGGTTTTATTGTTAAATTTGGACATTAGAAAGGCTTAAAAAACTTTATGATTTGCTGAGAAGTTGTAATTTTATATATGTTGTGAGTTGTGGATATGTGACTGTGAGAAGAAATGGCAAATTGCTTGTTGTTGTGAGTGTGTTGCTTTTTTGTTTGTTTTTAGGGGACTATGGCTTGTTTGTGATGCAAAAGTTACGTGGTACGTAGTTATGCAAAATGATTGAAAAGCTACGTGGTACGTACAATGATTTGAAAAGCTACTTATAGGGTCTGTAACAATAACACTCATTCTTGCAAATGATAGTATTTTTGTCACTTTGGTAACACTGGGTTCTGAAGACTGGTGTCCCTGCAGCCTGCAAGTTCTTATGTATTTTTTTTTTTCGCGGATTTCCTCTGGTTTCTATTAGTTCATATGTAAGAGTCTGGGTTTTAAAAAGCGCACCTGAGGCACGCTTTTTCCACAAAGCGCAAGAAAAGCGCATTTTTTTGGGTTTTTGAGGTCTGAGGCTGCGCTTTGCGCCTCATTTTTAGACCTCGTCGCTTTTGTGCGCCTCTCGCTTTTTAAAACCAAGGTAAGAGTTTTACGGAATCAAGGACTTCTTTTTTTTGTTTTGAATGGAAAATACTCACACACATATGTCCGTGTTGACTGTTGGGGTTTGAACTCATAGCCTCTTGGCATGTCGGTCTTACTGGGTTAGGGACTATCACTATGGTTAAGTTTGGCTGTAATTTGGAAATATAAAAAATGTAAAGCGTCGGAATGCTGCCTTGCACAATGAATCTTAATAATACAAGTTCCTACTTCCTATATTCCTAACTAAATAAGGATACTAATTACTGCTAAGACAATGCTATCAACCTACTTGATTTGGTTTATGCTAGCTTCTGCATATATCAGTTGACAGACAGAGGAGTAAACATAGATCTTCTAATCGCATATTATACTTTTTGGATCATCTATGCAATTTAGCTGATATTAGTAATGATTTCATCTTTTAGGTATCTTGAATTTGGAACTGATGGAGGACCAGTTGTAAAGGTTCTTGAACCAAAACTTAATGTGTTCACTAAACTGATTACCCTCAAAACTGGCATAAAAGTTCCTGAAGTCGATGTAAGGATTTCTCCATGCATTTATTTATAAACAATTTAAGTTCAATTTATTTTTTGAATTTTTCTCTCGGTCCTCATCGTCATTCTATGAGTCCGTCTTCATTTACTTCCATATTATAGTATAATATGTACTTTAATTTATGCAACTAAAACCGAGCCTTCTTTTAAACAGACTAAACACGTCGTTGTGGCAATGATTGTCCTTCAAGGCTTTGGTGGCGTTGCTTTCATCTTTGGTAGCTATCTTGGTGCCATTTTACTGGTATGTAACCATGTTTTTGTGTCATTAGAAGCTCTTATTGACGGTTCACATAATTTCTCAGTGTCTTCAATTCTTTTCTGTCTACAGGCTCTGCACCAGCTTATTTTTACACCTGTATTGTATGATTTTTACAACTATGATGTTGACGAAACAGAATTCAGTCAACTTTTTTCAAAGTTCACACAGGTTATAACTCTTTTTGCCTCTTTTATTTTGAGTAAAATAGTTTCTGTTTTAGATTTTAAAATGTTGTAATTGTAACTTCATTTTAAACCAAACTACACCTTGCCAAAATGTCTAAAAAACACTAAAGTACACACCAACATGTATTTATTAAAGGAGATAGTTCCGACCCATTGACTTATTAAGTGGTTGAGTTGAATTTATCTCAAACGGGTCAAATAAAAAAAGGTTTAGCTGAAAGAATAATGGGTCAAATGAATTAAAAGTTTTTCAATGTCTATTCTTAATGCATACAGCCTCCTAAATAATCTTTTTTTTAAATTATGCAGCTATACTGTTTTTGTATTCATTATTCACACATTGATTAATCATTATTTGTAAAAAGGAATAAAAAATGAACAAAAATGTTATTTGCAAGTCAACCCTACCTGAGCGGGCGGTTTTGACACGTCCTTAAACATCCTCATTATACACAAAAGTACCATAAATTCATCTTGTCACCTCTAGTATTTACAGTTTTATCTTGAACTAACTATTGGGAGTTTCTTGAATTGCCCGTACAAGTAGGATGATTGTAAACCTGTTAGTTTTTTTTTTCATAAATATTTGGAAATGGTTTTATCTTTTGAAAGCAGGATATGGCTTTGCTGGGGGCATTGTTATATTTCATAGGGATGAAACACTCGATATCGCTTCGGAAATCAAGGAAAACTCCGAAGGCGAAAACAAACTAGTTGTGACCTTAGTGTCAAGTGTTTAGCTTAAACAATATACGTAAACTCTGGATTATAATTGGCTATTGAATTGTATCAATTTATTAACCCATACACATTACAGGACTAGTGGGGGTGATTCATACTTGTAACAAATTGAATGTTCTATTTCTTTTCAGTGTTGGGCTATTTTCTTGTTTTGGTCATCTTTTCATCATATACCAGATGCACGAAAGTTGTAAAGCTACAACTTAAACATTTCTATCATGTTGTGTTGCCTAAAGATATCATTATCAATTGAGATGGCGTTCTAAAATCATCATATCAATAATCGTTCATGATCTTAGGTGGTTAAAAGTTATCGTTGGGTTTGCCAGTATCTAAAAAACCTGCTTAGAATATCACATTCTAACAACTTTAAATTATTTAATAATTTCAAGTTTTGAAGAATATAATTGGAATGGTATTAGTTTTGGGTTGTCTAACATGTATCATTTGATAAGGTAACTCGGTTATGTATCCGAATACTGTCTCATTACTCATTCATGTTTTAAACTCTAAAAAAACCCCAAATTCTATAAATGCGAGGATCTACTACTTTCAAGATAATAACTTTAGAAGCCCTGTGTTTCACAACGGTTTGGTGGATTTGAAAGGCGAGAAACCAAAAAGAGTTCAACAACTAAGGAAGAGTAGTGGTGTTCAAAATGCTCGCGGCTCACTTGGAAAAAAGCTCGGTTGTAAACGAGTCGGCTCGAATTGTAAACAAGCCGAGCTCGAGCTAGGCTTGGCTCGGCTCGTGAGCTTGGGAGCTAGCTCGAATTATTTCATTTTATGATTAATTATATATGTATTAAATTTTGTTAAGTTTAATTAACCAATAACATATATATAAATATGAACAAATAAACAAAATACATACATATAATACTTTCTAATATGCCTTTCGGTCCTTACAATATTAGAAGACCAAAAATAGTGCATATAAATATATGTATAATTTTTATATTTTTTTGTTGTTTTAAGTTATTAATATTTGTAAATAACAAAAATTAACGAGCCGGCTTGAATTGGCTTAAACATTTTACGAGTTGAGCTGCCTCGTTTATGTTCGAGCTCGAGCTGAACCTGGCTTGGCTTGATTACAGCCGTAAGAAAGACTCATGTATTTGGGTTTTAATATGTTAAACTGGGATAGATGGTGTGGACGTATGTTGTTGTTTTGGAATTTCCATCTTCTTGCTATCCCTGCTTATGTATATTATTACAAACTGTTGTAAAAAAATGAAAAACTTTTATTAATTGACATATTTCAAATATATTTATTTCAGAAAATAAAACAATATATAAATTTAGACACAAGGGCAGCATGCAAGATTTGGTAGGGTTTACAACACAACGGCAGAGATCAATACCAATCACAGACGTAGTCACCGGTAACGTCATGTCTCTCAATGATTCTGATTTGCAGTTGATAGTAACCACTGATTACATTTTCAACTTAATTTCATGTATTTTTTATTTCAATCTCTGTTTGATCATAAGTTAAGTAATATATTTTATGTTAACATTTTCCAGATTATCCTCCATTTTCTTTGTTAATTGCTATATGATTGAATAACATTTAACTCTTGCAAAAAATTACTACCAGAATTGGAGCAAAATCTGTTGTAATTTGTGAAAGGGATAATTCTGATTTGGAGGATTAACCAGAAAGTTTAAACGGGTTAAGGATAATTCAAGCGGGTTTGAGATAAATATAGTTCGGGCGGCGGGTTTTCCCCGGAACTGGTGGCTTGGTGGCTCGGGTATGCATCCAACTCTGACCGTTATGGAGGAGGGGATGCATTTGCTCGATTGAGGGCATCCCAGGATGCTTATCCAGTGATTTAGTTGGCCGTTCAAAAAAAAAATAGTTTGATTTATTAGCCTGTATAGTTTGAATTATCGGTTTATTAGATATGTTTATCTAGTTGTTTTATTTGATTTTTAAAATAGAGTTTGAGTTGGGTTACGATTAGCATGGGTATAGTATAAAAGAGTCGAACGAGTCGTTCATATCACGTATTCGCGTGTATTTGTGTTTAATCAAGGGTCTGATTTCCGACAATTTGTAGTGATTCTCCAATTTCATTTGATCATTAATTATGACAAATGTATGTGAATTTGTGTGTTGACTTGTTTCTGTTAATTTCATTTGTTTTTGACTGATGTTGTGTTTGTGTAGATTAGAAAATGGGACTGAAGACAAAAAGTGTCAAACTTCTTATAAGACTGATTTCATCAGCAAAGACTGGTTTCTTTTATGTTAAGAGGAAGAATCCGAGGATGAAGGCGAACAAACTTGAAATCAAAAAATATGATCCTCGTGTTCGACGTCATGTTCTTTTCACTGAAGACAAGATAAAATGACAAGAGAGATAAATCTTCATTTTGGTAAGTTAACTATCTTATCATCAGGAGTTTTCTGTTATTAGTAACAAGAACTATGATATGCATCTATATATATATATATATATATATATATATATATATGTCTTGCTTTGAACATGCTAATGATAATATTTGTTTTCTGGGAAATTTGCTGTTAAAGAAGTCATGATTATGCTGCTGCTAGTATCTGTTCTAACCTGAAACATAATAATTTTTTTATCAAAACAAACCACAAATCACTATTAAATTGTTTGCAAATTCACAAGCCAAATCACAAAAATCAATCCTGCGGCAAAGTATAACACCAAAAAGGAAAGGAAAAGGGAAAATTACCAAAATAGTCAAGTTTGACGTTGACTTTTCCAAAATAGAGGCTTAGCCGGCAAATTTGGAGGCTTAGCCGGCTTGTTTTCTATTTTGGTAATTTGACTGGTCAAATGATTATTTTGGTAATTTTCCGAAAAGAAAATCCCAAAAGCAGAGTCAAACAGTAGGTATCAAACACAAACCACCGAGCGAAAAAAAATCAACCACTCTACAAGTAAAATCACAAGCTTAAGTCTTTGTCTTTAGTTCTAATATCTGAACAAGTGACCACAGTACATCCATCCGATGAATACTTCTATTATCCTCCCCCTGCATACATCATGTTGACCCGATTAGGTGCATGTTAATTGGTCAAATAGTATCAAGAAAATTTCGATTATCATCTTAGTAGTTTTATAATAATATATAACACATTATTTATTCAAAAAAATTTATCAAAGAATTTTCGGCCCAACCCGGCCGTTTGACCAGTCAGGGACTCAGGGTGTACCTCAACAATGAAACACATCCAGGTTTTATCACCATAGGCATCTATCGCGCCTTTTATAATGGTCAAACCCAAGCTCCTGACCGCTTCAGTGATCTCCAGAAAATTGACACCTTCATCACACACCATCTGTGCATACACAAACCAAAAATGTTGGCAAAAAGCGAAAACATTTCAAGAGTTTCTTGTGTTACAAGTTATGATTGTACCTCTACCAGCATTTGCCCTTCAGTGCCAATATTTTCCACGATTATCGGACATAGTTTTAGCTCGTTCCCGACTTCCATTGCCCAACTTGAACCTTGCTCCTGACTCCCAAGCAACTGCAAAACAATAATCGATAAAATCTATAAACTTACCGTAGGACCGTTGACGTAAAGCTTATGGAAAACAACATAGGCGAAAAGTTGTACCTTGTACTCAGCACATTTATCAATCTTATCAGCGTGCTTCGTGATACATTGCATGAAAAGCATATGCTTGATCGTTCGTTCCAAAAGTGAGTCGATGCTACACTGTGTGACAGAACATGACTTGTTTCAACTTATTATCTTTTAAAAAATAGTAAAATGTCATTTTCGTCCCTGAGGTTTGGCCAGTTTTGCGACTTTCGTCCAAATGTTTGTTTTTTCGCATCTGGATCCAAAAGGTTTGAAATCTTGCCATTTTCATCTGGCTCTTGAACTCCATCCATTTTTTCTCCGTTAAGTCAAGGGTATTTTCGTCTTATTTGTTAACTTAAAGGGCGGTTCAGTCTTTTGATTACTTGTACATAAAATTAAAAAGACTGAATTGCCCTTCAAGTTAACAAAAAAGATGGAAATACCCTTGACTTAATGGAGAACAATGGATGGAGTTAACGAGCCGGATGAAAATGACAAGATTTCAAATCTTTTGGATCCAGAAGCGAAAAAACAAACCTTTGGACGAAAGTCACAAAACTGGCCAAAGTAACATCATGGACGAAAATGACATTTTACTCTTTAAAAATTATGCAATGATAGGTTACCTTTGATCCATTGGGAACAAGCTGCCTGAGTTCCTTAATACGATCTTGAATCAATTGTCTATCTCTGGGTCGGGGTTTACCGCTTTCACCGGGCCTAGCTCGTTTTTTACCGGCCTTAGCCGGTTCTCGGGGCTCGTTTATTTGCTCACTACATCTACTAACACTAGCCGATGAGAAGCCTTGTAAAGAACGCTCAAACGAGTAACAAATCGACCCACTGGTTTGCAAATCACTAGGAGTCGGTTGCAGCCGTGAAAGGGGTTTGACCTGTTGACCAGATGACTTTGACCATTTAGTGTCGCTATCACTGCAACAAACACTAGCAACAACTGCTTCTAAGAGGTTTTCAGAGCATGATCTTTGTGAATGTGTACTGCTTGTGTCTCCAGCCGTCTGGTCAATGGTTAGGGTCTCGTTTGTGACCGTTTCCCAATTGAAACAATTCTTCTGCTTATAAAATGTGGGTCCCAATGCTTCATACAACTCACATCCAGCAGGAAACTTGAAAGAATTGTTAGTTTCGGTCTCTGGGTTATTTAGCATCTCGCTGTTTGAAATTGTGGGCGTGAACACGCCCCAGTTTTGATCGTTGCAAGTTGTAGATTCGACGAGATCTGATATCGGGTTTTCGTTTTCTTGACGATCAGTGATCATTTCAACTTTCGTCCACTTATCCACTGTTCTATCTTGATCGCGTACATGTTTGTGAAATCTCACTGAACCTGAACTCGTTGAAATATCTGTCTGGAAAACAATTTGCATGGTAAGATTCTTGAATTTACCTTGAATGATATTCGGTACGTTTTGTCAACTTAAGTTTAGTAGGTAAAGAGAGATATATGTATACCACGCAAGGAGAAGGGTCGTGTAGCTCAAAAAAGATCTCTCTAATATGGTTCACGAGCTTCAAATTTTCGGTGATCTGCATGTTATGTTAAAGACACAGCTTAATGAAAAGATTAATGTGATTTAACTGTTTAACGTGCCTAGAATGTAAGCATTTTATAGATAAATACACTAGGTAGAACCATAGAAGTAAATGCATAAGTTGCCTTACTGTTTTTAAAGAGCCGAGTTGTACAACTCCATACGAACCAACAGCAACGACAACGATTGTCTGCATAGCATAAAGACATCAAAACACATATCTGTTATAAATTGGATTAGAGTGGCAAAATGCGTGGGTTTGGCTGGTTTCTGTAACGGGTCAAAATGGGTAGTTTCTGGTATTAGTCAAGTTGAGTTGACCCGAAACTAGACCTGGCAAACGGGTCGTGTCATGTCATGGGTCGAAACGGGTTCGGGTAGAAACGGGTTCGGGTCAAAACGGGTCAATTAAAAAAAAGGCTGTTTTGGTTCGGGTCGAAACGGGTTCGGGTTGGAACGGGTTCGGGTCGGAACGGGTTCGGGTCGGCCGTGAATTTCACTCGTTTATTTCAGATTCAGCCGTGAATTC
>JARYGA010059735.1:0-49327 GCA_030545235.1 Helianthus tuberosus
CGGTTTGATTGTTGACAAATCATTGTTATGTTTCTATTTATTTGAACTTGTTACATTCGAGTTCCAATCATACAACAGCCAACGCAAGTTTTCGTTGGTAGTGAATTCTATTGTTTCGAAATGGATTCGCATATTGTGAACGTTCATTTGGAATTCCACTGGTTGAATTTCCTCTTTTGTTGAACCCAGTAAACCTAGTCACATTGGTGATAGTATCACAACATCTCGTTCACTTGACATCGATTTCTAGAACAAAATCAGTTAAACCATTGGGTTCCTATTGATGCAAAATGTTCTTGCAATCACGTAATCTGAACAAGTTTTGGTTCGATTACACTGTCATTCGCTTTGGTATTATTCGGACTTACCTAGGAACGACACAACTCTGAGGAGATAACATAGTCTAAATTTCGAGGACCGAATTTCTGTAACAGGGGGAGAATGTGACAACCGGTGATTAACGGTTCTTAATTACGCGATTAACAAACGTTTAAGGCAATAATAAATAGTGTTTAAGGCACGATTTAACTTAATTAGGCTTTTGGAATGCCTAGGAACGCCTATCTAACCTTACAATGTGCGTATGGCGAATTTCGGGAAATATGCGGAACGTTAAACGGTAACGAACTGACACCGTACAAAATACTGACCATGCCGATAAATACGAATTTTATACGTACAATTTAAACCTATGGATTTCGTTTTGCGAAATTTTTATGCTTTTGAACGGCACAAAGCGCAAACGTGAACGATAAACACGAAAACAGTAACGCACCAACAATCAACGACGAAACGGAAGCACCAGACTCGAATTTCGTCTCGATATTAATATGTCATGATATATTTAGCTTCGTTCTTAAATTTCTATCACTCATAGTTGAAAACGGACCGAAAAACGAGTTAAAAACGACAACCGAGTCAATTTGCGTGATTTTTAACCCAGTCGACAGAAACACGCATTTATTAACGATATACTACACAATTTTTTAAGGGTTTCGACCTTAATGTTATATCCTACGACAAATTACGACGTTACGGGGAGTTCGGGTTTCGAAAGCAGGTCCGTAAGGGTTGACGGACCACTAAAACACGGGGATTGGGCTTGTAGGCCCTGGGCCCAAGCCCACTAAGCTAAAACCCTAGATATATATAGGCAGCTATAACACTTATCCTCATTTTTGAAACTCAGATCATTACACGCACACCACAACCCCTAAATCTTCTGCTCTTCTCCTTCTTCAACATACAAAGATCCCTGCACTTCTCTTTCAAACCCTAAACAAACCTCAACCCAACCACACCCCTTACATCTTCACATATCATGAGAGACAGAGAGAGATAGAGGGTGTCGATAGGGAGGAGGGTGTCAGCGACCACCGTTTGGTGGTGGCGTGTGACGTCGAGAAGCAGAAACAGAAGAAGAGCCGCCGTGTGCGGCGGCGACGAAACGGGAACAAGGGAGAGAGACGCGGAGGAGGGAGGCGGCGACTCCCGGTGACTGTCGGTGATGAAAGACGATGATGATGATAACACAGTGAAGATCGGTGGTTCTGATGATATTCCGACAGCGATATACGGCTCCGGTAGGTAAACCCACACCCGACTTTTCCTAGATCTATACAAGTTACCTGGTTAAAACGGCTACCCTTGTTTTCTTTTGATGGTTCCAGCGAAAAACGGCAGTGGTGGTGACGGGGTTACCGGCGGCCGACGGCGATTGGCGTGGTGGTGGTTCACGGTAAAGAGGGTAGTGGCGATTGTGGTTATACTTGGGTCGGTTTTAGATCCATTTCAGATTTCGGGAGCCCCGGGTCAATTACGGGAACCCAAGGACGATTGGTTCAGCAGGTTCGGGTTCGGACGCGGTCAACTGGTCAACATCTGTTTCAGGTCAACGTTAGTCAAACGGGTCAGCCGGTTCAACTCGGTCAAACCCGAGACAACAGCGGGTCAATGAGAGTCACGTTCGGTCAGTTGGCCAACTCAGCTTCGGGTTTGGTTTGGATCATCTCGGTTTGACTCGGTCAAACGGAGTCAACTCTGGTCAACATCAGGTCAATTGTCGGGTCAACACAGTCGACTCCACGACCCGGTAATAACTGTTAAACGACTTGAAAATTTTAGTTACATTCGTTTAGATATCTAGTTTACGCGAACCGAGCTCGACCCGATTCGATTAGGTGTTGGATTACGTTTGATACGTTTGACGAAAATTTTATATATAGTGTTTATTGGTTGCATCATTGTTGAATTTTGACAAAATACGACGACTTTTGTTGTCGGGTTGTTCGAAAAACAGAGGAAACTCTGCCCGATTTTCACAAAAATCCGAAACACGACACGCGATTATATTCTCAATCGACACTTGTCGAAGTTGAAGTTTCTTATAAAATAAATATAAAGCATATTTATTTTGGCAACATTTCATGAGTTATAAAACATATTAACTAACGAAATTCGATCCTTTCACAAAACA
Source organism: Helianthus tuberosus (assembly GCA_030545235.1). NCBI lineage: Eukaryota > Viridiplantae > Streptophyta > Magnoliopsida > Asterales > Asteraceae > Helianthus > Helianthus tuberosus. Next base: position 2,477 of record JARYGA010059735.1, read on the forward strand.
AATATACTTGTTATATTTTTTTTCAACCGTCGCACACTCGTATACTTATATGAAGCAAATATAACCGTTTATATTTATTACAATGGCGTTAGTCCGTAAGTTTTTTTTTGGGTAGACATGATTGTCTACATTCATTTTAAAACACCGATAATTCGAAATATTCTCGATTACTTTTGTAAAATAAATATTATTGTTTATATTAATCGCGAATCCGAATATCTATTTCACACATCGACTTCGCATGCTTTTATAAGATAGATATGAAATTTTATGTTTATTTCAAAAGTCGACGACGCGAATACTTTCTAATGTTTTATAACAATAGTATACTTGTTATATTCATTTCAAACGTCAAGATTTCATGTCTATATATATAGATATTTACGACTTACGAAAACTACGAAGAGTCGCATTACTATTTCGTCTACGCTTTCTATTCGCGACAACTAACACGACGCCGTAAGTATATTTATATGTAAAATATAAGTATATATCTTATAACACTCGAAAACTAAGTCGATTTTCGAGACTTAATTTTATTCCGATTTTAAACGGGATCAAATAACCATAGCTTGGTTATTCTAAGTTAAGATAACACCTCTATAGAATCGTTTAGTTAACGGTTCGGTTGAGCTCGGACACGTAGTTTAGCTACGTTTAAATTAGAAACTAATACGTTATTTCCTGTTAGGAATACTATAGATGCACGCTAGCTAATTCACATTCTTGGAACGATATCACGGAATCACACTAAGCTAGCTTTGCACAGGAATGTCCAGGTGAGTTCATAACCCCCACTTTTTACTGTTTTACATTTTTATAAATGTTTTCGGGGGTGGAAAGACATGCAAGTTTTTGCAAAAGAAAACACTATTTCGATGAATGAAAACACATATTTATAAACTATGTTGCAAATGAATTTCAACGAACTCGAAAAGTTTACGAACGAATTATACTAAACATACCGGTTCTACAAAACATGCATGATTTTCATGACTAGTGACGAGAATGTCCTAGTTACAACAACAGAACTGGGTTGGCCTGCGTACGAAAAACGAGACAACTCAGTGAGATCATGTCCCCCTTTTCTTTCAACGTTTCGGTTTACAACTTTCGGGGGAAAATACATGTCAAACTTAGGTATGATTAAGTTATGAAATGAACTCTTAGATCATGTGAGCATAGGCTGTAACTGAGGTGCCATTAATCCTTTTGAGGACCAAGGAACAAAGGTTAGATCTAATGGGTACGGGCGAGCCCCACTCACGGTCCATGGGTGACCACTAGAGTGCTGTTGTGTCCATCGTCGAGAGTTCGACACTTAAATTGCCTACGCGGGTTGAGTACCTCCTATGTCGTCGCATATATTAATGTCCTCGCGAAACATTAATGATCAACATGTTCATAGACGCTTTACATACCAACTCACAACACTATAACTTTCATTTGTTTTTAATATTCATTTGACGCAAACTCATACTACATGGATTTACAAACTTGTGTAACGTTTTTCAAATTATACCTAAGTAAGAGGACGAGTTGGTCACTAGTGGGCTAGACTCACAGTTTTCATATGATATATCGAGAAAATGATTCTATTATGTTTTCTCCACAACTTTTAAACCGGTTATAAAAAATATTTATTTTAAATCTTTTCAAAACAAACTATGAACTCGCTCAACCTTATGTTGACTTTTTCGCATGTTCTTTCTCAGGTTGCATTTTCAAAACTATGGAACAGTTGGAATAGGAGAACCCATGGGAATTCGAGTACTTAGCAGCGTTCATTTTCTAGAAGTCTTAGCTTAGTTGCTTCCGCTGTGCAATGAAGATACCGGTCCAGTCACGCCAGCTCTGATATTTCGGGGTGTGAAAGATCTCGTGCTAATGCTTCTCACGCGAGGATCCATCTTACGAAAATACAGAGGTTTATTCTAAATCTACATCAAGATATGAGTACACCCAATCAGGAAGTCATCAGAGAGAATATCGAGATGAATCACATCCTCACCGAAGACAATCAGTTGACACTAGGTTGGGTCCTCAACGAAACACTCACACCGATGAATCTCATCCAACTTACCGTGTGGGTGAAAGTACCAGCGTGTTTAACCGATTGCAACCCAATTACAACAAATGCAGACCTCGTGCGGTTTACAACCCTGAGGCTGAGCACAATTACAATTTGATTTACCGCCCTGCGGAAGCAGCGGAAAATTCAAAATTCATCATGGAAATAGCTTTGGATCCGCTTGAGCGTGGGAAAATTTAATGGGCTGACAGACCCCGATGACCACTTGAGGGTTTTTACAAGCGCAGGGCTAGTAGGTGGCTGGACCCTTCCATTATGGTGCCATTTTTTCGTACAGACCCTTACCGGCGCTGCAAGAATCTGGTTCGATAACTTACCCATTGGAAGCATCACATAATGGAAAGATCTGCGCAAGAAATTTCTGACTCATTTCAGTCAACAGCGACGATCTATCCGAGACACATCAGATGTGATGAACATTTGGCGTCATGACAACGAAAGTCTGGAGGACTTTATCACCCGATACAATAAAGAAGTACTGGAGATCGGGGGAGTCCACGAGCAACTGATCCGCGCACAGTTCAAATACGCAGTCAGATGCGATGATATGATCAAGGTCCTGTCTGGGACGGAAGGCCTCCCGAAGAGTTGGGAGAAAGTGATGGCAGCAGCTAAGGTTTATGCACAAACAAAAAAGAACCTTACCACTAATAGGCCGCCGCCACCACACAACAGACCCTCCGACTTAAGCTCAACGGGCGGGAAGAAGTTCAAGAAAGCATGGCGTGATTCTGGCTCAGGCAACCATTCATCTGAAGATGCTCGGGCAACAATCAACAAGCTTACCGCGCAGAGGGAAACCAAACAGGAGAATAGGGAGAGACAATGGACTCCCTTAACTAAGACCCCGACGGAAGTTTTGAGCACCGAAGATTATCAGTTCAAGCCTCCAATCCCCATGAAAAACAAGCGTGGACAAGACCCAGCCTAATATTACGAATATCACAAAGACAGTGGTCATACCACTAACAACTGCATTTCTTTGCGCACAGAGATTGAGAAAGCCCTTAAAAGCGGCGAGCTCACACATCTGCTACAAAACGTGCGCAAGGAAATAAAGCAGATAACTCGAGGCGAGGAAGGCCCGAGGAAAAGGGCGAAAAACTAAGAAGAAACTCTATGATCTCCGCGCAGAAAGACACGATCTATTAAGACAAGGCGGGAGAATAGAGTAAGTTAAGTCTCATATATTTATTAGAAAACTTTGTAATGGCTCCTGTGCCCTAACCAGAAATAAACAGCAAAGTTTCTATTATTCTTGTGTTTTTCTTACAAAGTGCATGCAATTTCTTTTAGTAAGCTCAAAAACATTATGGTAATTACAAAACAAAGCCTCATGAACGGTCAGTGATTACGTCACAAACGACCATAAGTTGACACAAGAGCTTTATACCAACTTCATTCACCTTACTCAATAAAAGTAATTGTATTCATGCAAAATATTGTAAACTAAAAAACACGACATACTATTCTCGGCGTACAAATACGCCTTAAAAACTATCAAACACGGCAGTGTTTTAGTTACTCGCGCAACAGCGCACCAACAAAGAAAGGGATATACATACCAAATATTACAGAAAATTGTTCAATACAATTTCAAAGGAAACTACACTAAATCTTCACCTTCATCCGGAAAGATTTCTTTTAGTTGTGCCACGTGATCATCAGATTGCAGCGCAACATTTATAAGATCCATAACGGGAAGCTGCAAGTTGTTAAATTCTGCCTTCAAAGCAGCAAGCGCAGCACCAGTGTTAACGCCATAAGTCGCGGATTTGCTGACATCCCAATCAACCTTCAAAGCGTTATTCACGTGCTGTGAACACTCAGCGTATCCTTGGGCATACCCGTCCTTTCGCGCAGTAACAACTAAACGCGCAACAGTTTTATCCAACTCCTCGGAATTCAACACTGATTCAGCAACCTATATAGATAAGAAAGGGTTAATAACAAGAAGGCACAGAAACATTCCCGCAACAAAAAATAAGAAGCAACTTACACACGCAATTCCACGATCTTTCAGCCACGTCATATCACTCTTTAAAGGTTCAAGCTCGCTTTCCGCGGTGGCCCGCGCCGTTTCTGAATTTTCCAATTTTTCTTCGGTTTCAGTCAAACGGCGAGAGGTTTCAGCCTTTTCGGAATGCGCAAGTTCCAGATCCTTTTTAAGTTGTTCCTAGTCAGAAAGCAAAGCAGTAAGTTCTTCTAACTCTCTATCTCTAAGAGCAAGAGTGGCGCAAGCTCGTACCTCTCGTTGCTCACTACGCTCCCTATGAGAACGCGCTTCTGCCAGCGCAGCTTCTGCATCAGCCTTCTCCTTTTTCAACCTTTCTACCTCTGCATCCTGTTTCTTCAATTTTTTAATCTCAGCCTTGAGATTATTGATGACATTGCGAAGGTTTACCTTTTCAGCATTATCTTTTTTTGCAAATTCTCTTCCAGTTTTTGCGTTCTTCGGAAAGTAGAGCAGCTTCGGCTTCCGCTTTCCTCTTCCAACCTGCAACAGACCACTCCTCAGTTTTACGATCAGCCTCAAACTTGGCTTGATCAGCTTCCAATTTAGCTTTCAACTGGGCAACCCGGTTTTCATCCACATCAAATTTCTTCTTCGACACCTGAAAAGCATCCCACTCCTTGTGCATGTTGTGCCATTCGCGCACTATACGATGAGTAGTTGATGCATGAGAAGCAGTTTCCTTAAGATAAGCATGATAAGTTTGTTCGTAAGACCGGCTTTCTTGAAACTTGATCTCCCCGGGCGGAAATATCCCCTGCAACCAATCTCGGCACACGCGCCAGTCCGAGAAAGTATCACCTTTCTTTAAATTCCAAACAGGGGCATGAAGCTCGGAAGCATCTTTCTCCGAATAGGACCTATAATAATAATCCCCTAGGGTTTCCTCTGGGTGGATTGAAGAACTTTTTCCTGCATCGGAAAATGAACCCTAATCTTCAGCAGAAATTTTCTCAGGCATAAAACCAGAAACCTTGGAAGGAGAAGCCATAACAGGAATTTCTTCCGCAATTTTCTCTTTATCACGAGCAGCAGGTTCAGAAGTTGAGGGGTTACCAGCATCCTCCATCACCACTGGGCTCACAACTTTTTCAACTTCCGCAGCAACTTCAACAGGCTTGTCAGCCTCAACAGTCTTCCCCACGCCACCATCAGGAACCTCCGTAGTCTTTAATTGATCAGCAACGGAAGCACGCGGAGGAGTAGGCGGGAGTTCTTCATTAACCACAGGTTGCGACTCCGTGGGAACAGGAGAAACAGGGACTTCTGAAAAAACAAAGTCTGTAAATGTCTAATGCACATAAAGGAAAACAAGCAAAGGTAACACTTACCAGGAACAGACCCAGAAATAAAAGCATCCAGATTGCCTTTTCGGGTAATTTTCTTCTTCTGGATCTTCTTTGAGGGCTGACCCTCAGCTTCAGCATCAGTCTGTTTCCTTTTACCCGCCTTCTTCCGCACCAAGTGTTCAGGACTAGATTCCAAGTCAATGGGATCATCTGGGTTGGATGGAGGGATATCAGCAGTATCTCTTGGTTCAGGTTTCGGCCTCCTAACAGTAACTGCAGGCGCAAGACCCTCCAAAGAGTCAGAAACCACCACATAATCACACCAGGAGTCAGAGGAACGGCGCATACATTTCTTCTCTCCTCCAACATTTTTAGCTTTGGAGGTGTGAGTTTTTTCAGCATCGCTCTTTTTAAGCGCAACAATACTGGTCGTCGCGCGTTTCTTCTTCTTCTCAGGGCCTATGCCCAAGTTCGACAACTCACCTACAGAAGCGCAAAAACAATTTACTCAGACGCGTAAAAAAAAGAGAGAGCAAAATAGTAAACCAAAATGCACATAGCTTACCAGCACCAGCAGCAGGCTGAACAAACAGATCTGCATCCCGCGGAAGAACAAAATTTCTCACAATTCGATGGTACTAAAGCTCTTCATCAGGTTGCTTCTTAATGGTACCCATTTTTCCACCTTCACTCTGTCACACCCCGAAATATCAGAGCATTGGCGTGACTGGACTGGTATCTTCATTGCACAGCGGAAGCAAATAAGCTAAGTCTTTTAGAAAATGAACGCCACTAAGTACTCGTATCTCCAATGGTCCTCCAATTCCAACCGTGCCATAAATCCTGAAAAGTAACCTGAGAAAGAAACATGCGAAAAATCAACATAAAGTTGAGCGAGTTCATAGTTTGTTTGTAAAAGATTTGAAATAAATCTTTTTGAATAACCGGTTTTTGAAGTATTGTTGAGAAAACGAATTTAAAATCATTTTCATGTCATGTTATACAGAAACTTTGTATTTGTACGCATTATGTATGTGAACTCTTGTATTTGTCAATCAAGTATTTCTGTATGTATCATGTATAAATCAAGTATTTCTGTATGTATCTTGTATAAATCAAGTATTCTTGTATGTATCATGTTTTCTTGTATAAATCAAGTCTTTTTGTATGTATCTTGTTGTTAATGGGTTGCAAGGCCATTAACATGTGACACAACATAGGAAGTCACCAAACCATAGGCCTTTTTCTAGTAGTCGATTCACGACTGAGACACAAAAACACTACTCGGTACTAGTTGTCACCAAGAGTGGGGCTGCCCTGACACCCGTTAGATCTAACCTTTTGTTCTGCGGTCTAAGTATGTACACGATTAATGGTGCTTATGGTACCCTATTCGTGACACGATTTCTCGTATCATTCCTCAAACGCATCCTACTTGGTACTAGTTATCACCAAGGGCGCTTCTTGTTTTTATATTCATCATATCAAGTATCAATTTTCAGTTCTTGTATTCATTATATCAAGTATCAATTCTCATGTGTTTGTATACTCTTGTATTTGTATTTTCTCGTAGTTTAGAAAACTAGAATTCGTATGTAAACGCTTGTTTGAAAAACCGATATAAAACATAAGCTTTTCGTAAACCATTTGTGTCAGTTAAAACTTGCTTGTAAAATGGTTTAGAAATATGTAATTCTTGTATGCTTTGCAAAAAGTGCATGTCTTTCCACCCCGAAAACATTTATAAAAATGTAAAACCGTAAAAGGTGGGGTTATGAACTCACCTGAATATTCCTGTGCAAAGCTAGCTAATTTATGACTTCGTGATGTCGTTTCCAAGACGAGACTTGCTAGCGTGCATTCTACAATATTCTTAACACGGAATATCTTATAAGTTTCTAATTAATGCGGTAACAAATCTACGTGTTACCGAGCTCTACCGAATCGTTAATCGAACGATTTGACGGTACGTTGTTAACTTAATGAAAACAATGAAGTTAAACTTTTGTCGCCCCGAGAAGTCGTTTGTGTATATAGGAATATTCGCACGAAAGTAATATATAATAAACTTGTATTATATATATTGCGTTTTGTATATACTTGTCATAATATACGTATACGCCGCTTTGGCGTTTGTAATAAATATAAAAAGTTATATTTATTTTGCGAAAGTATCATCGAGTTTGTTTGAAGTTCGAAATATATATAAACTATATTTATTTTTATAAAAGCATTCGTATTGTTCAATACTTGAAATAAATATACAAACTATATTTATTTTGTAAAATCATTTGCGTCATCGTTGTTCTTGTAAGTTATAAAATGCCGTTGAAGTAATATACATATTCATTATGGTTCTTATAAAAATCGCTCGGTATCGAAAAACATGTTTTGTTTTTACGGGTTTTCTCGAAAAACGGTCAGGGTTTCCTCTGTTTTTAGACGGCCCCGACAACACAAGTTGTCGTTTTATTTTCAAAAACCAACAAGATTCACACTATAAACTCAAGTTATAGAAAAAAGTAATACATGAAGCCGCAAGCTTTATAATTAACGATTTTTATTATTCGGTTCGAGAGCTCGTTTATCACGTCACTAAAATTATAGAAATAACGAAATAAACGCACTGTTAATTTTTACCAAGTCTTCGCGTCGGGATGTTGACCGAGTCAACTGAATTGACCAGGCTTGACCGAGTTGAACCGAGTCGAACCGAGTTGCACCGAGTTGCACCGAGTCGAGACCCGAACCCGAACCGTTTGACCCGAGTTGACCGTTGACCAGGTGATCTGCTGTTGACCTGAGTCGAACCGAAGCTTCCATGGAACCCCAAACAACCAACCTGATTAACATCACCGGAAGGTAAAATCCGAACCATCTCGTGACTGAACCTTGAGCCGAAACAAACTGACCTGAACATGAACTCTGCTGGACTGGTTCTGACCGGACTCGAACCACTGCGAAACCGTGAGACCCGTCGGACCGAAGGAAAGACCGCGGGATAATCGAACTGACCACCGGAAAAAGTGGACCGACCGGCGGTCCGAACCTCCGACCGCCGGTTTTCTCTCTCTCTCTCTCGGTCTCTCTCTCATCTGCTGAGCCACCATGCCGACGCCGCCGCCGCCTTGACCCCCCACCACCACACCCTTTTATGCCGCAAGAATGCGGCTGTTGCCGCTGTTGTTTGTGCGCCGTCGCACCACCACCGAACAGTGGTGGTGGTTCGTTTTGTTGTTCAAGAGGGGGGGTGAGTCGTTCGTCGGAGAAGACCACCGGCACCGGCCGACTGTTTTGTCGGAGAAGAGGGGGGAATGAGGGAGTGGTTCTTCTCTGAGTTTTGATGTGGGCTATGATTGTGTGTGTATGTTGTTTAATAGTTGCAAACTATGAAGAAGTTGGATGGGTGATGTAGAGAACTGAATTTGTGAAGGGCTTGTGGTTGGCTGCATATTATCGAGAGAGGGGAGAGAGACAGATAAAGGTCTGTGTGCTTGTTTTAGTTTGTGAGGTGAGAAGAAACCATAAAGCCTATATATAGAGATTTTTGTGATCTTTAGAGATCTTATGTGATCAAAATAAATCTTTTGTACATATTTTGTAGGATTTGGAGAGATTTACTATAGATTTGATGAGACTTTATAAGATTTTGAACAAATCTAATATATTATGTGTAGGTTTAGGCTTGTGAGTTTTGGGCTTGGGCCCAGGGCCCACAAGCCCTTCTCATGCGTAAATGGCCCGTAATTCCTACCAGACACGCTTTTAAAACCCGAACACCGTTTAATGTCAAAAATTTAAATACACCAAAAATACGGTAGGTAGTCGTTGTTTACATGCCCGTTCGTTGATTACGGTAATAATCGCGAAAAATTGTATCGTTGCCGTCTTTAATCCGTTTTTCGATTCGGTTTCGACTGTAGTGACAAAAATTTAATTACGAAGCTAAAATATATCATAAAAATTTAACATTTGTCGGCTTTGTCAGTATTTCGTACGGTATCAGTCCGTTGTCGCGTAATATTCATCAGATTTCCCCTAAATCACCATACGCGCACTGTATAGTCGAATAAACGTTCCTGGGCACTCCAAGGGCCTGATTAAGTTAATTTGCGCTGTAATCACTATTTATTATTGTGTTAATTACTTGTTAATCACGTAATTAAGGGCGTAAATTACCGGTTGTCACACTCTCTTGTATGCTACAACATACAACGAAACAACTGCAGCAGAAGAAAAGCATGTTCAAAAAAAAAGTGGGAGAAAGGCAAAAAGGGAAAAACCCCAATCTTACCATGACCTTCCTCGGTATACACCGGCTTGTCGTCATGGTCCATTTTCCAATTCAATCTCATACTGGCACCAACAAGGGCTTTTTCCGGTAAAGTGATGTTGGGAACATCCTTCAGATCTTGATACCAGTTCTCGTCAACAGGGGTCTGAATTGTTTCAATAGGAACATCTTCCTTTCCCCTTAAAACCATCCTCACCGGAATCACTCCAGCCTTGATAAATGAAACACCCTTCTAATTACTACTCAACTTTAATCAAAATGCATGTGATTTTATATATATATAGTGCGTCTAGGTTAAAACATAAGTTCCAAAGTGACCAAACATTAGTCAACTACCGACTAATTCAAACATTCATAAGTTGTTTGAAAAACTGTTTACATTCCAAAAATATTGTCTAAACAAAGTTAATTTAACGTGAAAGCTTCAATAGTCGTGTTCGGTTCTTCAAAACATGCTTGATCATCATCCACATACTTGCAATACCTAGAAACTGGAAATTTTTAACCAAAATTAGTATTAGAGTTCTTAGAAATATTACATAATCGAAAGTACGCTCAAAAACGGATTCGATTAACCAGGATATGCATAAATTAACATAGAGGTCAGGGCTCTACCGTAACTTACGGTATCCACCGTAAGTTACGGTAGACGATGAATCACCTTGGTCTGCCGTAAGGCAGTAGTGATCTGCCGTAACGATTTGTTCTCTACCGTAAGTTACGGTAGATACCGTAACTTACGGTAGCTCCTGTATCTTTGCTATTTTGACTATTTTGTTGATTTCATCCGAATCCACATGTCGTTTTAGGTGATTCTTTGCCTATATGTCTATAAATTTATTATGGACATGCTCATTACAACTATCATACCAAAAATTGGATTTACAGGTCATACGACTAAAAGTCACTATAAAATCGTTCGACCCATTCTAACCTCACCCATTTTATTACACAACTTTTCTACCATTACAATAGCAATCTTGAGGCGTTTTCACCCAACATCCGGGGCTTAGCATCACTTGCATTTCCTTACCAATTCCAGGGTTTAATACTCTTGTGATTGATATCGCCATTGCTAACAAATTAGAACACCAATACTACAATTTACACCATTATTCGACCCGTTGGCTCATCTTGTGGAAATCCTCCAATGTGATGACTACCAAACGGTTCCTTATCAATTTTAACTCTATTAATTCAAGTAACAATCATGGTCACTAAAATCAACACAATTTCTATTCTAAAATGCGACTACGCATAATTTAACAACAATTCCTTTAATGTAACGGGTCAAGTTACATACTTACATAATTAAACAACATTATCAACCAACAATTCTAATTAACTATTTTGACCCGTTTGTTTGTCGAGTGAACTTCGTCACTTCTATGACATACCAGCTCGCAATTGACACTACATTCTCATTAACATTTCTAAGACTATTGTTTATGCATAATGTAACGAAACCGAAGTTACGTACCTTTAAAGCACACCTTTTAAGCGTGTATCACCTCCGGCTTGTCCACTTGACGACCCGGATTCTTTACCTATAGAGTTCCATTCACAACCAAATTTAGAACTCTTTTTATAACAAAAAATCGGACAATTCATTATAATATTCGAATCTGCGTTTTTGTCTGATCTTTAACGTTTTACTCCTCACTTAGGCGTTTTAACAAACACCTAGCGGGTCAGATTTTTACATAACCATTACTAGGTTCTTGACATGTTATTTTCATCTACATTCACTTCAATTAAAAAATCTATACTAAATTTTAACATAAATAATTTCAGATTCACCACATGAATTCAGATTTCACTAGAATAAGAACCATAATTCTAGTGTTTATTTAGTTTCTACAAACTCACTAATCACCTACAATGGTGATTATAAACCCCACAAGTATAATGTTAGATTTTAACAAGAAATCATCTAGGGTTTATCCCTAGATGCCATATTACTTCTAATTCCATCCATGCAAGACATAATCAAGCTCAATTTCAGTTTTTCACAATTAACCTATAATTTAAGATGGATCAAAACATCAAGATTTTGCATACCTTATGATCCCCTTAACAAGGTGATCACTAATTCGTGCTTGAAAATCGATTTGGAGCTGATTTGAACTCTCAATTTGATCAAGTTTGACATGCACTAGGGTTTGGTGGGGAGCCTGTGTCGCCCTCTGTGTTCTTGTTCGACCAAACACACCTAAGTGTGTGTTTGGTGTGTGTTATTTTGATTATAATCACCCAAGTTTCCAACTTTGTAACTTAGGTCCCTCGATTATTGTTTCGTTTATTAATTTAGGAGTTCCCATCCATTTATTTGGTTTCACAATGTTGTATATAACTGGGTTATTTAGTCCTAGTCAGTTTATTCTCGTTTATTTTATACTTTATAATTCTAATATAAAGTTTTATATTTTCGGGGTGTTACAATAAAGAAAAATTTCTGCTTCCAATCATGGAAGGATTTCGGAGGATGCTGCAAAATCTTCTTCGAAGACGCTTTCTGAACAAACGAGTAAAACCCTTGGGTACAGTGCATTTGGTGAAAAACCCTAAATCGAAGGACTGTCGGCTCAATATGCATCGTCCGACACACAAACTCGAAATGTCGAACCCTAACCATGCCAATAGGGTGCAGTTGGGAGATATGCAACTTGTAATACTCAAGGATTTCAAGGAAAAATTTTGTTACAGGCAAGCGAAAGTTGCCTTCACATAAAAAATCCCAAAAAAGAGTGATATACCCAGCTGGAGCATCTGCTGCTGTCTGCCCTTCTTCAGGGTACAGGGCACCCCAGTTCTCCGGAAATCTAAGATTCCGAACTAAACCATCGAAAGTTGCTCTAGGCCACTTTAACGGTGGAAGTTCAGCAGACATTTCTTCGGATAGGTCTTCTTGGCGTTCTCCGGTTGACATAAGAGGAAGAAATGACAAACCTTTTCTTAACAGAGAATGAAGAAAAGAAGAAGAAAAGAAGAAGAAAAGTTTTCAACAAAGCAATGATTAACAGAAAGGGGAAACTCAAACAAACTTATATACTCACCGCAATAAATAGTATCGGTAACTGCCATAGCACCTTTTCCGGATATCACAGTTACCCAAGCGACAGGAGCGAGTGAGAATCAACACAAACGCGAGTTCACGCGCGCGTGCAAAACACGGACAATAAGAAGACAACTGACAGTGACAGCCTGTCACTCAGTCCTTACTGTACCAGCCCCATTTAAAGTCAAAGATTTTCAAAATCTTTAAGCAAAATAAATCTTCTCTTAGAAGATTCCCCATTTTCGCGCCAAAAAGCATTTCCCTCTCATAAGTCCAGTGCTCCACTTACTTGCATAAGAGCAACACTAGACTGGGGGGACTTGAAGGGGTAAGGTCCCAAAAACCTCATAATAAGTACTTGGGACCATACCACAACCTCGTCCTTCAGCCCTTTTTACCTTGCGCGGCCGCGCACTGGTTTTACAAAAGAAAGGCTTAAGAAACAGATAGCAGACAACACTCGCGCGCCAAAAGGAAATCATAAATCCTTGCGCTTTCATAAAGAATGAAAATCCTAAGTCAAGCACTTCCGCTTAATAATATCCAGACTTGGATATTATTTACTTAACTGAAACCACACGATAAAGAGTCACACCAGATTACAGCAGTAATCTTCTAGAAGAATTCAATCGTGCACCACTAAGACGGTTATAACCGTCTGGACACGTGTCACCACCTTAGGCGTCCCTGAAATCACAATGATAGCATGTAATTAGAGAGAAACCTCCACTTGATCACTTTCCATGTGGCAAACCCCCAGCCATAGATCTAAACAGCGATCCGTGTGCACTCACGTCGGATCGAGAAACTTAACGGAAGGAAATGTAACCGCTTACGGGGTTAGCATCTTCCGTCAACATTTCACCAACGAGTTTTCCCGCCCAAAACTCTCGGCTATAAATATGAGAACAATTCAGGTATGAAATTCAAGTTACACACACTTCGTCAATACCTCTTCTTCTTCATAAACACATACTTATTCTCACGCCGGAGTCGGGTCAAGGAGAGAACTCCTTTCTCCCCTTGACGAGGCTAACGGTGCTTTGTTTTGCAGAGTTTACCGGAGAAGAAGATCAAGTTGCAATCGAATCAAACGAGAGAGAACAACCCCTTTTTATGCAGATCCAAACCCCCTAGACAATTTGATTCCGGTCAATTATCTAGTGTTTCTTCACATGTATTTCCCGTTGATGCATTTTTGTGTATGTCGCTAGTGAGGTTCAGTTCCGAACGAAGTCAAAGACGTTCCTCCGTTGTTCGACCCGAAGTTCACGATTCAAGTGACCAAACGAACATTTTTGTGTATGTCGCTACTTTCTACACCCCCCCTATTTACTTTTTTCACCCCCCCTCCTCTCACATACTTACAGGTGGGGCCTGCGTGGGACCGACAGTTTTCCTCTCACAAGGGGGTATAATCAGGAAAGGGGGGTGCGTATAGAATGAGCCTTTTGAATCTGATTGGGTAGAACTGCCTGGAGTAGTTGTACTTTGTGTCGTCTGACATTGTGAGACTGTTATCCACTTTAAACGACAGTATTTTGTTACATTATACATAAAACGTAAATGATTATAATACTTTCGAATTTCATCAAACGACAATGTTGCTTATAACTAATTGAAGCCCTCACTCCACTATCGTTCAACATTAATTCACACCCAACGACAATGAAGTGGCTTATCAACAACAGTTTATTTATCTTAAACGACAGTAGTCATTAAAACTTATAAACGATAGTAAGGTCCATCATCAAATGGTGACTGTCGTTTGTTCACATTGAATCTTAAACGACCATTCATTAAGCTTAAACATTTAAATTGAAAGCCCAACATGTCCCACGTTTAAATATATAAGCCCCATCGGTTCTAGCCCAAATTTCATTGAGTAAACTGTCATTTTGGTCCCTGAGGTTTGGTCACTTTTGCCACTTTAGTCCAAATTTGAAACTTTTTGCATCTGGGTCCCTGTGGTTTCACTTTTATTGCCATTTTGGTCCAAAAATGAAATCAGGTCATAGTACTCAAATTAAATCCTAGTATTTTGTCATTTTCCTCAGGGTCAAAATAGTCATTTCTTTTTTATTTTATTTAAAGCTCTAAAAACAAATAACAAACATCCTCAAACGACTTAATCTGTCCACATCATATCATTGCTGCAAATTAAAGTTCTAGGGTTCTTCCGATTCCTTTGATTTCTGATCCTCTGATCACAATTCATCACACTTTCTTTCCCATTCAATTCTTCATTCACAGATCTATCTCAATCTCACAACAGATCGACGCATTTCAGCCGTATACGCTTCCAGTTCATCTTATAAACCCTAAGTTTTTATCCAATTTAGGGTTCCAGAATCAACCTCGATGATCACATCTGTTAATTTCGCACAAAATTGAGCTTCAATCGTAGTCGCTTATCATTTGTTGTGAAAATTAGTTGAAAAATCCTTTTTTTCATCGGAATATTTTTATTTTTATACTTTTTTTGGTGAAATTTGGTTGTTTTGGGGTGAGAGAAATTGGTAGTCATGTTCTATGGTTAGTGGTGTGGGATCCATTTTATTTCAAATGGTCATCACTTTCACTTCAATTCTCCCTGTCGCTTTCTCTGCAACCTATCTCCGACCGTCGAAAAATTTCAACTCCGACCAGCTTCTCAATCCAACCTTTTCGATCTCCCTAGGTACATGACTTACATGGATTTCGTTCGCTTGTACTCATTAAACAAAAGCCCCATCCTAATTATTAACAACAAAAATTGATTCGTGTTTGATTTGGGACTATAAGTATTGAGTGGTTGTTATGGCAGGAGAGAGACATCGAGAAAGGAGGTAGAAGAAGAAGTGGGGGTGTGGTGGGACCCACAAAACATTATTGTTTTAATAAAAACTTTAAATAAAATAAAAAAGAAATGACCATTTTTCCCCTGAGAAAAAGACAAAATAGCAGGATTTAATTTGAGAAATATGATCTGATTTCACTTTTGGACCAAAATGGCAATAAAAGTGAAACCACAGGGACCCCGATGCAAAGGTTTGAGTTTTGGACTAAAGTGACAAAAGTGACCAAACCTTAGGGACCAAAATGGCAGTTTACTCTTAATTTAATTAATAATGTGTTATAATAAATTTATATTGACCATTTTGCCCCAAAGGAAAAGGACAAAATAACAAGATTTTATTAGCCAAATATCAGGTGATTTCATTTTTGAACCAAAATAGCAATAAAAGTGAAACCACATGGACCCAGATTTAAAGGTTTGAGTTTTAAACTAAAGTTGCAAAAGTGACCAAACATTAGGGACCAAAATGGCAGTTAACTCTTTCATTTTACTCGTTTTATTCCAAATCCAGCACATAGTCTCTTTTAAAACCATAGTGAAATATACAAATCAAGCACATGGTTTCTTTTAAAACAATCGTACAACACATTGTTGCATAACGTACAAACCATGAATGTAAGAAATGTTACAAATTATAGTATATAACTAGTTTTTGCCCCGCCTGTGTTGCGGGGCAATAAGACAAATATTTCTCTCTCACAACATGTATATCTGTACAGAGGGCAAAATCGTTATTATATTTTAAACTGGAGATGAAATCATAATTTTAAACTGAGAGGAAAATCACAATTTTGAGCTAGGGGGGGAAACATAATTTTATTTTGAACTGTGGGCAAAAACGTAATTTTGAGCTAAGGGCATAATCGTAATTTTGAGCTAGAGGAAAAAAACAACATTTTATTTTTAACTGGGGGCAAAAACGTAATTTTAAACGGAGGGCGAAACTGTAATTTTAAACTGGGAACAAAATTAAAAATGAGTTTTTGAACCGAGTGCAAAAGCGTAATTTTAAGCTAAGGCAAAATTATAATTTTATTTTGAGCTGTGGGCAAAAACGTAAATTTAAACAAAGGACGAAAGCGTAATTTTAAACTGGGAATAAAATTAAATTAAAAATGAGTTAGTCTAATAGGGAAGTGACAGGCAGCTAATAATTTTGAGCTAGGGGGGAAAACATAATTTTATTTTGAACTGTGGACAAAAACATAATTTTGAGCTGAGGGCAGAAGCGTAATTTTGAGCTAGAGGGAAAAACAACATTTTATTTTGAACTGGTGGCAAAAACGTAATTTTAAACGGAAGGCGAAAACGTAATTTTAAACTGGGAAGAAAATTAAATATGAGTTTTTGAACCGAGGGCAAAAGCGTAATTTTGAGCTAGGGGAAAACTTGTAATTTTATTTTGAGCTGGGGGCAAAAACGTAATTTTAAACGAATGATGAAACCGTAATTTTAAGCTGAGAATAAAATTAAATTAAAAATAGGTTGGTTTAATGGGAAGTGTCAGGCAGCTGCCTGGCACTATTCCCCTTAGCTTGTAATTGTATATGTAGAATATAGTATATAATATAAATATAAATTAATTATTTCATTTTGTAACACAATCCTAGACGTAACAGACTACCCTTTACCGCATTTTGCATCTAATTTGGGTCGGTCAGTATACGAACAAATAAGGGGTATTTTCTGAAATGTAAAATTACTTTTGTCTTAATTTGTAATTTTCGGTTACAAGTCATTTTCTCATTTACTTAAATCTCTCATATTCATATTCCGTTTTTATTGGCTTTATTACGGTGGAAATTTCAGAGAAATGGGCTTATTTTTTAAGCTCCTTATGCCTTTGTATGAATTATGTATTGTATAAAAGATTTTGGCTCATTATATATACTTCTTGCTTGCATTAACCGGTCCAAAATTCGAATACATAGCTAATTTAAATTTAAATAGTTAATTATAAAAAAATGTTATAAATATTTTTGATTTTAATTAACCGTGATACATAAAAACAGATATATTGCTGTTTATCTACATATTTTTTTCTATTTGTTGTTATACGTATATAATAAGTACACACATATGCAACAAAAATAGTATGTGCGAATATATGATACAATTCCTATAATTCCTATAATTTTATGTTTAAAATTGGTTCTAATTATCATCTTGAAAGACATCAATATAAAATACATGTGCAACATCAAAGACATCTTAAATAATAATTAGTTTTTTCCCCACCGCACTTCGCGACGGGAGTGTGATCGTTTTTTTTCCATGTAACGTGACAAGAGTTTAGTCATTATCGGTTTGGTGTGTAGAAAAACATAAAAGCGAACACCAATACCGCTTTCATTATGGAAAAATACCGAGAACGATGTTGTTTGCTCATAAGCGGTTGGGTTCGTCATGGTACCTCAATGGTATTACGTGACGTAAAATGTAGATGAAGTCGATTTTATAGCGATACGTATTAGAAAGCCGAGTAGGTAAAAATAATTAGAGAGACCAGATACGACCACCAAACACCGTGATAAGTAGTAATCGAATGACGACAAATTCCGAAAAAACATTAAATAAAATCTAATAAAAAAACTAAACTCATTTAACTTTTATTGCAAAATTATAAAAATCTAAAGTTTTATTAAAAAAAGTCTACTATTAAAAAAAGCAATAAAAGACAACCAGTGAAGACAAAAAAACATTGTTCCATAACGTGAATTATAATAATAATAATAAAATAATAATAATAATAATAATAAAATAATAATAATAATAATAATAATAATAATAATAAAACAACAACAACAACAACAACATAATGAGGAGGAGGAGGAGGCGGCTAGGTGGTGTAGGCTAGCGCTCACTTTAACCTCAACGCTTTAAAGCCCGCAAGGAGGAGGAGGAAGAAGAAGAAAAAGAAGAAGAAGGCTAGGTGGTGTAGGCTAGCGCTCACTTTAACCTCAACGCTTTAAAGCCCGCAACATCATCCCATGCTAGCCAACGAGGGACACCAAAGAGGGTTTTGCCAAGTCCTTAACGGGTGCGAAAGACAGGAAGAGTTAACTCACGCCGAGCCCATGACATTATAGCCTAGTAATATCTTGAGTGTGGAATAAGGCTTAGGGACGGACTATGAGGTTCTGAGTTCGATTCCCACAAGGTGGTTTTCCTCATATTTATTGGGTTTCCTCCTGAATTGGTGTATAGACATTAGAGTATGTTGAAAATGAATATGATCAGATGGTTCCACTGGTGAGATAATGATAGTCTGATGGTGCGTGAATGATCCAAATTTTCACCACAATTTCTAGGAAACTTCCAATGTAAACCCATCCCACTCACTTTATACCTTTCTTGCTCTTTATACTTCCATTAGAATCTCAGTGTAACCTCACTGCAAATTCTTGCAGATGGGGAATGTAAATCAAAAACAAAAACCCCAACAAAATTCACAACAACTTGAAGATCAAAATTCATCATCATCATCCACATTCACTTGTGAGATTTGCATAGAACCAGTAACACATCCCAACAAGAAATTCAACAACAGTAACAAATGCACTCACCCCTTTTGCACAGATTGTATGATCAAGTACATTCAAGTGAAGGTCGAAGACAACGTATCCGACATCAAATGCCCAGCGCTAACCTGCGATCACTCACTCGACCCGTTATCATGCCAGCCAAAAGTTTCACACCAACTGTTTAACAAATGGTGTGACTTACTTTGTGACTCTGCAGTGTTAGAGTTTGACAGGGCTTACTGCCCGAACCGAGACTGTTCGGCTTTGGTTGTTAATGAGTGTGGTGGTGGTGGTAGTTTAAAAAAATGTGTGTGTCCCAACTGTAAGAAACCGTTTTGTTTTCGGTGTAAGGTTCCGTGGCATGCTGGTTACAGGTGTGATGAGACTGGGGAGATTATGGATCGAAACGATGTCGCTTTTGGTCTTCTTTCGGAGAGGAAGAAGTGGATGAGATGTCCTAAGTGTAGACATTGTGTTGAGCTTGTGAAAGGTTGCTTCATTGTTAGATGCAGGTATTGTTTCAACATCACATTATTTATTGTGCATATATCTTTATAATCAATTCTGTTTTATATAATATTATTGTGATATTACTGAATGTTTTTTGGGGACATATATTAAAAATTTCCGCAGTCCCCTGTTAGATTATGTAAATTCTATCTGAAATTTGAAGAAAGTGTATGATTTGTGGGATCTTTTCTAACTGGATTCGGATAACGGCAATGACGGATCTATGAATACTTAAGGGTAGCCTGGGCTACCCCTCAAGTGTGTCGGTGAAGTGCAAAATTAGTGCAAAAATATTTATTATCTTCCTCCTTTTATGTATCTGATATCCTTGAGCAAGTATTAGGATACCCGTAGGTCCAAATAAATTTTCTAGGATACCCTTGAATTTTTCTTCTAGATCCGCCATTGGATAAGGGTGTCAACTGTGTCGGGTTGGTGGGTTGATAGATTTAAGGTTGGGTTGAATAGGTGAATCTGAACCCGACCCGTATATGTATTTGTGTCGTGTTTCGGGGTCGACCAGTTTAACTTTCATTTGTGACAATTTAATCAAGCTAAGCTCAAATGAACATTTTTGTAATTGACGTCTTTTTAATTATTTTTGTTCCCTTAGCTCTCATTTGTAGTAAATATTTAGCTCGAGATTAGACGAGTCAACTGAAAATGAACAAAGATTTGGTAGTTAGAACTAATAAAAAAATTGTTGGAAATAATGAGATGCTCTTTGTGTTGTGTTCAGGTTCAACTGTTTAACATTTTTTTTAAACGACACCTTTTTAATAAACAGGCAGTGTTCACCAACCCAAAACGTGTATCTTGGGTCTCATCAAATATTACCGCCCCTATCTAAACTATTTGAAAAGGTTATGTTTTTTGGGATATTAATCCAACAAAACAAAAACTAACTTCATTATCATATCCAAATACAATGTTTTCATCAAAACTAGATGAATGTAAAATTCAAAATAAGGAAGGTGGGCTTTGGGATTACTTATTCATACAACTTCTTTTGAATAACCGGATAAACTGTTTAAACTAGAATTCCCAAACACATTATTTATGTTGATATCAGGGCCGACTCTATAGGCTTTGCAATCTAGGCACATGCCTAGGCCACAAAAAATAAGGGCCTCCAAGTTTTTAGAATTTTTTTTATATACTATATGTATTAGGCCCAAATAAATACGTTTATTTTAAAACTAAATTGGTTTTTCATTGAAGGAACCCCAAATAAATATTGTTTAGCAAAAAAAAGACCAAGTTTCAAATCTCATTTCGCCTTGATTTCCAACTATTACAACACAACAAACATCAACCTATTCATCAATATTTAGCGGCCTAAAACCCCTAAATACAGCCATAATCATCGTTCTCACTTCCCATCGCCACCTGCTTTCAATTTCTAGGTTATCGGCTATCACTAGATGAAAGTCGGGATTGGAGGAGACCCATGGCGTCAGGATTAGAGGAGAATTTATAATTGAAATTAGGGCCCCCTCTTCATAGTTCACTTAGGGTCTCCAAAAACGTAGGAACGGCCCTGGTTGATATGATATTTCTGTTTATTTATTTATTTTGTATCTATGTATAATTTAATTATGATTTTGAATTAAACTTGGTACAGATGTGGAGTTAAATTTTGCTACGGGTGTGGTAAAACGGTGTGCAATTGTCGAGCTTCTATTCTAGACTACTTTTTTCGTTTCTGCATAGTGGTTGTGGTTTTCAGTATACTCTGTCTTCTATTTACATCCACATGATGAGATATAAAAGTTTGGTTATCGTACCAATGTAAATAAAACTACTAAAGAAGGAAAGTTTTAGTTCTATGTTTGTGTTATATATGTTGTTTGGTTGTGGATTGAAGTGTTCTTGTGCAGGTTTGTATTACCTTTTTTTTTTCTCTACACTTGTATTTCACTTTTTCAATTAAGATTTAAGGCATTATTTTTTCTTCTTATGTGTTGCTACAGTGGTTATTGGGGTTGGGCCTTGGACTTGTATGGAGACTCGACTATAAAAATGGGCTTGGTTAGAGTTTAGTTATGGTGTTTTTTTCTTTTTGAAATGCATCAACTCATGAACATATTATAAAGGTAATGTCAAACTTCATATTTTCAATGTAAATTATCTATTTTTAAAAGTTAAAGTGCTTTTGCCTTTTCTATTATTTGTGATTTGTGCATTTAGAAACAATACTATTAGGATGTCATGTTTTAATGTAATGTTATGTTTTACTTTTTGAAAGGTGAATGTTGCTCTACACCAAATTAAAGATAATCTACTACATGCGAGCATGGTTGTAAAAATTCTGACTAGGTGCCAATTAGTCGCCGATTAATCAAATTAATCCCCATTAATTACGATTAATCCCTGACTAATCACTAGTCTCCACCCCGCTGCCCGACTAGCGACTAATGATTACTACAACACTGCATGCAATAATTGTGCCCTTATTTTCTCTTCAAGAGACAAAAACATTTACCACCCAACCAAAACTAATACAGTAGAAACTCGATAAATTAATACTCGATTATTTAATAAACTCTCTAAGATAATATTTTTTGCCGGTCCCGACTCGGGGATAGGGTGCTAAATTAATAATTCGCTAAAATTATAAGATAATACATTTTTGATAATTTCTTTAGACCCCATATAAAATATAAATTAATAATTCCTTATATATAGCATATTACATGAATGATTTATTAAGGTTTCTTGAAAAATGACTCAATTGTCTTTTGTTTTTTGTTGAAATCAATTTCCCCTTGAATCTCGTCTCTAATTTTCCTTAGCATGGTAAGAACTTCTGGTGTTGTTTTCTCATAGCTCAACAAGAAATTATTTTTAATGTCCATAAAGTGATACATTGAATACAAGAAGCATAATAAGGTGGGATATTGAAGGTTTCTTTCAAATTGGGCCGTTCATTTGATATACATGCATTGTATACAATAATTAAGTGGAAGCTTGAAAGGTGTTTGTAAACTAAGTATTCTACTATAAATTAATAAAATATTAATTAATATATAAATTAATAATTATTAATTTATCGATTAATTAATAACTCTTTTAATTAATAAATTTTGGTGGTCACAATTATTTTATAGAGTTTCTACTGTATCATGTATGATAAACTTATTAATATATCTATAACATATTTTTAAACATAGTTTAGACATTCCTTTTATTAATAGCAATTTTTAGACATAAATACTACTTAATTTTACAAGTAAATTGTCAAAATCGTTCTTGAGGTTTAGGCATTTTTGTCAGTTTCATAAAAATCAACTTTTTTGTACCATATTGTCCTTCACTTTTGAGATTTTTTGCCATTTTAATACAAACATCTAATTTGCTTTGTTTTTTCTATCAGACATTTGGATGAAAACGACACTAAATCTCAAAACTCAAGACAATTTTGGCAAAAAAAAGTTAGACGTTTGGATGAAAATGACAAAAAGTCTCAAAAGTGAAGGAGAATATGGCAAAAAAATTGTTTTGAATGAAACTTTTAAAAATGCCCAAACCTTAGGGACGATTTTGGCAATTTACTGTAATTTTACACTTACATACATTTGAATTCACACTATTTTTACGGAAACAAAAATCACTAGAGCACCAAGGTTTTTTTTTTTTTTTTTTTTTGAAACGACAACTTTCTTATATTAAGCTACCACACTCTTCAAATTTGAGAGGCACGTTGCCCCACTTCGGCCAGACTATGTTGTCTTAACTGGACTCATACTGGAGCAGAACTCTCTGGCGTTCTATTTTAAATTATTATTATATATTAGCAAATAATTAAGAAACAATCTAGTTTAATTAGACTTTAACAAGCGTATATTTGTTTCATTCAATTCGATTAAATTTGAAATAATCATTATCCTAACGGAACCCTCGATTCCACGTAACCGACTACCCTTTTCCCGCTTTATGCATCCGAATAAACAATAACCGACCCAATAAGCAACCTCCACCAATAAAACCCTTCCACGTGTCCTCTCACCCTCAGTTTAAACATCCAACGCTCTTCACGTCTCCGGCAAAAATTCCACCGGCGAAGTTCCGATTAATCGAGTTATGGATCACCGATTCGTTCTTCTCTTCGTGATTTCTCTACTCACACTTTCCTCTTTCGTCTCCGGCGACGGTGATGGTGATTTAGCCGGTTTCGGAGATGACGTCATCATCCGTCAAGTGACCGACGACGAAGATCAGCCGTTGAGTTCACCGGAGAACCATAACCTCTTCGGCGCATTCAAGAGAAAGTTCGGCAAATCGTACGCTTCAGAAGCGGAGCACGATTACAGATATTCCGTATTCAAGGCTAACATGCGCCTTGCAAAGCGTCACCAGAAGCTAGATCCAACAGCCGTCCATGGCGTCACTCGGTTCTCCGATATGACGTCATCAGAGTTCCGGAAGCATCTCCGATTGAGATCTCGTCTCCGGTTTCCGGACGATGCCGGAAAAGCTCCGATTCTTCCGACGACTGATCTGCCGGAGGATTTTGATTGGAGAGATCATGGTGCGGTTACTGATGTCAAGGATCAGGTATTTGTTGTTATATTGTTTTGAATTAGTTACAGTATTTTGTTTAATTGTTGTTATATTGTTTTGAATTGGTTACAGTATTTTGTTTAATTGTTGTTATATTGTTTTGAATTAGTTACAGTATTTTGTTTATTTGTTGTTATATTGTTTTGAATTAGTTACAGTATGTTGTTTCTTTGTTTGTTGTTATTGGATGTTGATTTGAAAATGTTAATGTGAATTAGGGTTCGTGTGGGTCGTGTTGGTCATTTAGTACGACTGGGGCGTTAGAAGGCGCGAATTTCATTGCTACAGGGAAGCTTCAAAGCCTTAGTGAACAACAACTTGTTGATTGTGACCATGAGGTTTGCGTCTTTTGACTTAAATTGTTTTGTGTTTCTTCTATTATTCATGGGTCGGTTTAGTTCGGCTATTGGTGAAAATACTGAACGTCTGAACCTATAGGCTATAACTAGAAGTGCACATCCGAAACCAAACTGGTTTTGACTTTGTTTGACCAATACCGAATCGGTTTGGGACCAAAAACTGGTTGTGTTTACATCTACTACTTATATAACCAACATATCGCGTTTTAGATTTTCATAAATGATTAGTTTTAGTTAGCAGTTCATATTGTTATTGAAAAAGATGGTTAGACTATTTTATCTATAAAATAGTTATAACTTAACCTGATATAGCATATTGTTAATAAAAAAATAAAAACTATAAAAGTTGGTTTTAATGATGTTTGTTTGGTTAATTCAGTTATTTATAAGCATCTAACTATAATAACTGAAGCATAAAAATCTGTTTTTATCAAAAAAAAAAAAAAAAAAAAAAAAAAAAAGCATAACCAAACCATGAGTTACAAGTGGGCTCAGTTTTTATGGGTTATGTGGTTTGGCCTCAAACTCAATGATTGAAATTTGATATTATCTGAAGTGTGATCCAGAAGAACCAGAATCATGTGATTCCGGGTGCAATGGAGGACTTATGAACAGTGCCTTCGAGTACACTCTCAAAGCCGGTGGGCTTATGAGGGAAGAAGACTATCCATACACAGGAACCGACGGCGGGAGCTGCAAGTTTGATAAAAATAAGGTTGTAGCATCCGTCCGTAATTTCAGTGTCGTGTCCCTCGACGAAGATCAGATTGCCGCTAATCTCGTCAAACATGGTCCTCTTGCTGGTACGCATAATTTCCTTTGATATCTACTGATTTCATGTCAGTATCCTGCTAACCAACGGGATAACTTGTGTTGTTCATATGCAGTGGCTATTAATGCGGTTTACATGCAAACCTATGTTGGGGGAGTATCGTGTCCTTACGTATGCTCAAAGAGGTTAGACCATGGTGTGTTAATGGTCGGGTATGGTTCGGGTGGACATTCACCGATTAGAATGAAGGACAAACCATATTGGATCATCAAGAATTCGTGGGGTCCAAAATGGGGAGAAAACGGATATTACAAGATATGCAAGGGCCATAATGTATGCGGTGTTGATTCGATGGTCTCTACTGTTGTTGCCGTTGACCGCGGTTGACCAACATCAGTACTGTAGTTGCAGTTGACCACAGTAGACCGATACTAGTACCGTTGTTTGTTGAATAGTTTACGATTATATATTAAGTGCTTATCACACCTTATTGTTGTCGCAAACATATATAAACGGTTTGTTTCTTATTCTCCACAACCACAACAACAAAAGGGAATGACTATAATATAAGGCTTTAAAATCTCATTTTGTTTTTGTTTATGGTAAGTGAATTACCCAAACAGACACTAGAAAATGACACTTCTGAGGACAAGCTTTACGTGTATTAGATAAAATCACTAGGTGGCTTATTTTAGTTAGCATAATATATAAATAACAGTTTTTAGTATCACAATAGAGACATTTGAGTAAAAGCTTTTAGGAAGCGATCTAAAAAAATGATAAAAAAATACACATCTTCGTATTACCGGATTTTATATTTTGAAAATCACATGTGTTGTGCTTTATTGGTAACTTTAAGCTATCAGACCACCCGTAGTGGGGCGGTATTTTTGAAAAAAATTGAAAAAAAACGCCCCCCCCCCCCCCACCATTACACTAGGCGTTTTGGGGCGGTATTTTTGAAAAAATATTGGTTTGGCGTTTTTAAAAACACGCCTAAAGGTGATTAATTTGTGTGGTTCAGTTAGGACTTGGCCAATGAGAAAATAGTTAGCTTTTTTTTTTGGTTTAAAAAAACGCCTAAAAGGGATTATTGGGCATTATTCCCACTACGCCACTTTTGCAATAACGCTCCATGCTGACTGGACTGCCACGTGTCGAATAATGCCCCATGGTGGGGGCATTATTTTGATTAATCACTACACATGGTCTCAAACAAAAGAAGTCTAATAATATGAGGGCATGTGCTCAAACAACAGGATATTTTATTTTGTGAATTGACACCATATTGTCCGTTTTACATGAATATTCTGTCAAAATGGATATTTGGATGACCCGGCCCAACTTCATATATCCAGTCTAAAAGCTCACATGTTTTTTAAACCGTTACCATACATGTTCAAATCGTTATCTTTATCGTTTATCCTACTTGATTGCATCTAAACCATCCATTTGTTTGGCAATTGACCGGAAAGTGCCCAACATATCACCTACAATTTCTGCCTAAATATGTGGCATCCGTTGATTGATAGGCATAATATCCAATGTTATGACCGGACTGCGGCTGAACCACCGGATCCGGACCCATCTCAACAACCGAATCAGCCGACAAATTTAGGACAGAAGATGCAAGCATCAACAGTTTCTTATCGGTTTGCTCAAGCTTTATCTGATTCGTTTAAAACAAACGACTTAATTTATGTCCAGCTGTACAGCCTGCGCCTTAGGCTACATAAGGCGCTGAGGTTTGCAACTCAGGCGCGCTTTTTTAAACCAAACGGTTAACTTATGTCTAGTCCATTAGCTCATAATAAAACCGGTAGCACTACATGGTTTGACCCGTGGGTGCAGATAGATTGTCAAATGATAATGTTTATAAAAACCACCCGAACAATCGACTTTCGTCAATGATGATCAAACAAAACCGGATTAAAATAAGCATTCAAAAAGAAACCACATGAGAATGCATTTAGAAGTTTGATTTGATCAGGTAAATCATATGTACATTGCAGAACTGAAACTGAAAGTAACCAACTTCAAACCTAACTGACCAATGAACCCTAAATTAACTACTGTACATTTCAAATTAACAGATACAATCATCAAATCATTCAAATCGAGCATCAAATTCACACAATCCAAACCATCCAGATCGAAAATTACCAGACGAGATTGTGCTTCATTCCTAATCCATGCTTTCCATGAACACATCCAGGTTTGTTGTACTGATTAGCCAATCGTTTCGACTTTTTCATCTTCGGATACGCTCTTTTCCCCAATTTCCTCATCCTCTGCCTTTCGAACTTATTATTCAACCATTTCGGCACCAATTCATCATCCAAATCCTCCTCCTCATCATCAACATCATTATCTTCTTCGTACGGATCATCTTCACCATAGATCAAACCAACGTCTTTCACAACCGCATCGTCATCCACCGTTCGATGACTGTCATCGATTTCACAAGCGTTTTTCACTTCCTGTTAACAAATAATCTCAGATTCAACTCCAAATTTCAAAACACACACTGAAAACTATCAAATTACAAATAACTAAATCATGAAAACCTAAATTCGTATAATCTCAAATTTAACTCCAAATTTCAAAACAAACAAAGTAACAAAATCACGAAAGCCTAATTACCTGATTGTGACGACTGTTTTCGATTTCATATGCGTCTCTAACTTCCTGTTAGAACAAATAAACTCAGATTTAACTTCAAATTTCAAGATACACACACCGGAAATATCAGATTATAAGTAACAAAATCTCAGATTTCATATGCGTTTGGCACTTCATGTTCGAACGAATAAAACAAGTTTCTAAACACACACACACACTAAATCTCGAACGAATAATCTCAGATTTCACATGCATTTTTCACTTCCTGTTAGATTACAACAAAAAGTAACAAAATCGCGAAAACCGAATTACCTGATAGTGATAACTGATTTCATCTACAAGAGACTGCATCGATATATCAGAAGACGGAGATCCGTACGGTTGTCGAACGAGATCATCGACATCCGACGCAACTTCTTCGTCTCCGACGTCATCGTCGGTGGTGGTGACGTCACCGTAGGAGAAGTCTCCGTCGTCGGAATCGGACGGATCCACAACCTGCCACGAATCGGAGTCGGAAACGTCAACGTCAGCATCGATCGATTCGAAGGCTTCTCCGGTGAATGATGACGTCATAACAACAACAGATTTGTTCGCCATTTTTACAACCTGCAAATTCAAATTCAAATGCAAAGTTTGTTGTTGCTTTGAAGGGTGAGTGTTTCGTGCTAAATAAGATAGTTATTTGCCACGTGTCAGGTTTTTATGGATTTGGTCTATGTGGATATTTTCTGCAATTCTATTGGTTGGCCAACGTGTTCATGGTTTGAATTTTGAAAGCAGTTTTTTTTTTCTTATAAAGTTAGTTATTATGGTTTATTAAAGAAACGTTAACTGTACCAAAAATCGATAAAAATATATATTGGGTACCCACATGAGTTTAACCCGACCAACATCGCACCTACCCAACTACCGATGACCCGATTGAATTCCCAACAACTCGCAATGGCTATCAAACATATTTTCAATTTTAGATTAAAATACACAATAATACCATATCGTGTGTGTTATATATATTTTTATAACTGCTAGTGGTAACGGTGAGAGAGGTGGTAGTAGCGAAGACAGTTGTGGTGGAGATAGCAGGTGGGGCCAGTGGCGTACCCAAGATTTTTGGACAATGGGGTCCAAAAAAAAAACACAAAAAAACGAAGAAAATGCTCACTTTCATTGTTATGGGGTCCAACTAAATTATTTTATGGGGTCCATAGACAATTTTATATACCGTTTCTACTACTTTTTTAAAAAAGATTGGGGTCCCGGGACCCCGTTCCTCGTAACGTAGGTCCGCCCCTGGGTGGGGCGGGTTCGGGGAAATGATTTCTAGGTGGCTCCGATTACGAAGACAATGGAGTTGTAGGTGACGAAAGTGGTAGTGATAGTAGTGTTACGAACCGGTATACAACGGTGGTAGGTGTTTCTTATACATTTAAACCTAAATAGGATTATTAGTTTAATAACATTGACTCTATCAATGGGTAATCAAGTAATTAAATAATGGATTTATACTGAATGTGTAATCACGTAATGCTTTATATTGAATGTATAATCACGTAATGGATATTCAAAATCACGTAGTCGTGTGCTGGGTATTCAAAATCACGTAATGGACTAATGGGTATTCAAAATCCTGTGATTTTTTAAGAAAACTATAGCAATAGACTGTTCGAAATAAAGAGAATGAAATGCTCGTTAATAAAATGTAATCTTTAAAAAAAAATATTAACTTATTAAAAGGTTATAGCCGTTTGAAATTAAAGGAGGAAGTTGTTCACTTAAGAAAAGACCAGAATACTCTTCCTGCCAATGACACTTGTCTTCCTCTCCTTCCCGCGTATGCTTCGTACGTAATTCTTGTCTTGTACGTGACCCAGCATCATAGTATATATACATGTAGCCAATGACATTCTAGTGTATTGGAAGCCTCATGACCTTTCAAAGTAAAGGTCATTGGTTCGAGTCTCGTCTGGAGCAAAAAATGCTCTGGGATGACCCATGGGTTTTACCACAGTAGTCCTTCGGGCGGTGTGATTCCTCTGGAATGGTATCGGGTCAAGTCACCAGCATCGTCTACATTCGCGGGCGTGGGTGGCCTTTTGCCATTAGGTTTTACCGGATGATCAGGCTTTTATTGGTTGTTCAAAACAATATATATATATATATATATATATATAGGATAAGGATCCGTCAGGAACCACCCTTTATTGCGAGAACCGCGAGAACCAATGTGAACACATGGCAAAATTGTAATTAAGTGGCATCTAATAAAAAAACACGCGCTCCTGTTCTGTATTTCCGGCCCCTGTTCACGATCGTCTCTTACAATCTAGGGTTTCATTCGAGAGATTATATACATTGACGACGGCGATTTACGACGGCGACTTATCTCTCCAATTTCACGACGGAGATTGTATACATTGACGATCGTCTCTTACACGCGCTCCTGTTCTGTATTTCCAGCCCCTGTTCACGTTCATACTGCAATAATATCGATTACAATACAAATTTTGGAGCAAAAATTTCAATTATATGACGAATTTTGGAATATCAGATGGTGAAATCGATATGACGAACGGTTTATGGTGTGTTGCTATCGATATGACGAAGACGAACTACTGAGAACTGTTGATGCCTGTGAACTGAGAATTGTTGATGCAATTCGAGTGTCAGACATGATTTTTGTATAAATACACCATCCTGCACATGTGCAACGGAAGACGAATATGTGAATGTTAAACAAAAATGTTAGAAGCTATTGATTATTTAGTATTATTTTTTTAGTAATTAAATCTGAGTTTATGCACAAGTGAATCATTGTATTAATTTTTTTTGTTAATAATGTAATTGGGATGAAGACGAACTACTGAGAACTGGTGATGCATGAGAATTGAGAATTGTTGATGCAATTCGAGTGTCGGACGTGATTTTTTGTATAAATACACCATCTTGCACATGTGCAGCACTTTACCATTACCCTATAAATACACCATCCTACACGTGTGCAACACTTTACCATTACCATATACTTATACGAAGTGTTGTGTATTGAATATTCATACGGATCTATTCAGGTTCATTCGTATTTACAATCTGATTGGTTATATACGAATCTGCAAGTTACATATTCACACGAATCCAGGTTTTCATTCACAGATCTACATTTTGTTTGTTGCATTGAATCGGTTTGCGACAGATCTACATCGGTTCGCAAGTGATTGTGTTACTGTGCTGTCTGTTTGCACAATCACTGACCAAGATCAAGTACATTGTTACATAAGCACGAACCCAAATCTGTTAGAATCAGTTCATTTGCATTTTAGTTCATTCACATAAACAAAACTTTCATTTGCTGGAATCAATTCAGTCCATTCGATGGAATCGGTTTATTCGTAGAAACTTGTTTATTCGCTGATCAAGTACATCTGCCGCATAGATTACACCATCCGCATTATATCTGTCCAGTCGCTGAACCTTCCATCTGCAGAAGTTAAATCAATCTGCGGATTTTAACTACATCTGCAGAATTAACGGATCAAATTTAACGGGTCTGGATTAAATTGTTTATCCGCTGCATTAACGTTCATTCGCAGTATTGTTCGTCTGCTTATTAGGAATAAGTACATTTGTAGATTAGACTTCATCGGCTCAGATTTAAGTTCATTCGCTAGATTTAAGTTCATTCGCTCGAAGTTAGGATTTTGTTTAAGATGATTCATTCACTGAAAAACAAGTATATTCACTGCTGATTCATTCACTGAAAATCTGTCCATTCACAAAATTGTCCATTAGCTCAAACCTGATGTCCGTCCGCTGAAATATTATGCATCCGCTGAAAATTTGCTCATGTGCAACACTTTACCATTACCCAATAACTACACCATATTGCACATGTGCATCACTTTACCATTACCCTATAAATACACCATCCTGCACATGTGCAACACTTTACCATTACCATATAGACATCACCAATAATCTACATCCTGCACATGTCAGCACGTTACCATTACCCTATAATCATCAACAATAATTTGTTCACAATATCAGTACATAATCATGCACATGTGCATCACGTTACCATTACCCTATAATCATCACCAATAATATGTTTATCATTTATACAACATTCTTACACATAACATTTACCTTATTAAATATCACTTTTTTACCATTTCATTATTCACTTTTTAACATTCTTTTTTATATTCAGGAACATTCATACACAATGAAGCTGCTACCATTGCTACTAGAATTCCGGACCCCCCTAGCGATGAAACAGATTCTTGTTCCGATGATGATAATGATACTGATGAAGATACTTACGATGACTATGAAGACCCTACATACATAAATGTACATGAACAACCCCTTATACGTTCATCCAGACGTCATAATGCAACCAACCATCCTCAATTTGATTAAGTTCGTCGTCAAATATCGATCATTTTGTTTTATTGTTTGTTTTACATTTAGTCTGAACTGTTTACATTCAAATTGAAACACTCAACTACGTTGAACTTGTTTACATTTATTTTGAAATGGCTACGTTCAATTTGATTATGTTGAATTATTGTTTACATTTAATTTAACCTGTTTACATTCAATTTGACCTACATGTTTACGTTGAACTACTCGATTAAACATCATTTAAACTATGTATCTTGATATTATGATTACAAATTTCCGATGTTTATGATTGCATGGATGATGCTTTTTTATCACTCGATTATTAAACAAAATCATATGTACTTTAATTCCTGAACACCTAACATGTATTATTATTCTAAATAATGCAAATGTGCATATGACATACCACTTTAACATAACCTATACCAGTTCATTTCCATATACATTACCATCTGTGGATATATTACTACCATGTATACCAATTTCAAAGTATGCACATGTGCATACAAAAACCTGTCTACCATACCAAATGTATAAACATATTACACATATGTATACATTTTTAAATTATGCACATGTGCATTCAATAACCTTCATACAATACCAAACAACCCATTACATCATCATCTACATTACCATCCATGGATATACTACCAACGTGTATACCAATTTCAAATTATGCACATGTGCATCCAAAAACCTTCATACCATACCAAACATGTAAATAAATTACCAATATGTATACATTTTCAAATTATGCACATGTGCATTCAATAACCAAACACAAACTTGTTTGTATCACAATACCACTCAATATCACCGTTAATACCAACAAAACAAAAATAAGAAATATTGTTTCCACTAACCACCTACCTACAACACTCCTACTAAATACTGAAATACTCTTTATTTATCTTCTTTCCATTTGTTCAACCTCCTCCAGCACTCCTTCTACTTTGTTGATTCTTCCTCTAACCTTTTCCTAGATTCTTCATCCATCAACCCGTGTATGGTATCCTTTGCCAGATTCATAACACATGTGTCAAAAAAAAAAAAAAAAACAGAAACAGAAACACACGTTATATAATTTTCATACATAATTTTACACATGTGTATATTCAACTTTGTATTAACACAACTTTACAACACATACCATCAACGTTGCTGTCCACCACATCGTCATTACTCTAATGCCTCATCTTTAATGTTGATTTTTCAACCTTCTTTGTCTTGTCCACACGCATTTCACTATCATCTTGGCCCAATGTTTCATTTTCTTCCGCTTACTTGTCCTCTGTTGTATGTATTTTCCTATATCTACATCTGCATATTTACTTGTCCTCCTTTGTATGTCTTTTCCTATATCTACATCTGCATATGGTATAGTATATGTGTTTAAATGAATGACAACATCATTTAACATTTAACATAAAAACTAAAAATAATGCACATGTGTATCTCTACCCAATTGCATCGTTAAATATTAAGCAACCTATTTTAACTTTTTGTTTCAATATTACGTCCGTCATCGTCCTCCGTAGCATATCACATTCTTTTCGATCCTTACTCCCTTTATTTTATACATGTGCATCTCACTATACATCACACCAAAATACAACTAAATACCTTATTCAATGTCATCTGCATCAACATTAACTAACTTATTCACATGTTATTGCACACTATGCACATGTGCATATTGACTTATTATTACAATCTATGCACATGTGCATAACTACATATTACACAAAAATTATCTTAATATCCAATTCTGTTAAACCTATGATGTCAAAATATGCACATGTGCATAACTATATATCACACAATACAAAACGAAGTTTGAATCGACAAATTATATATCATATAAAAGTACAAACGACAAATTATCTATCATATAACAGTATAAACGAATTATATAAACTTGCAAACGGTTTCTCGATTTATATGACAATATCTATATTACAAATCCGTCAACAATTCCGTTGGTGGCGGCGATTGATTCCCGGCGATACCGTCGTAGTGACACACTAATTGAATCATCTATTCTTATAATCACTGGACGAATTTTGTGAACTAACCTCCATTATATGACGAAATATGAAATATCTGCTGGTAAAATCTCAAATCTGAGATAAAATCTCAATCCAGATGCTTCAATATGGTGAACTGATGATGGTGAAGTGGTGATGTATTCGATACGATGATGAAATCGACTGCAATCGACAAATTCTTGATAGATTCAGTTTGAGAAATGTTCAGATACTTGGACGTAATCAGAGTTTGTAGATTGGACATGAAAGTTTCTATTAAATGTAGTTTAATTTTTGTTTGAAGTCCGATAGTAAAAGGGCAGCAGGTAAGCGGGTTTTTTAAAATTGTTTGGTATTTACAAAATTGCCCCTTGTTCACATTGGTTCTCGTGGTTCTCGCAATAAGGGTGGTTCTCGCATGAACCCTACCCTATATATATATATATTACGTAGTAGTGGACACTAGCTTTTACATTTACTTATGTATTTATTTACCACTACAAGAAAATTGAGGTTTCATCAACGAACATAACCCGTTAGGAAAATACAAACAGATACCATCAAAATACTTTTAAATCAAAAGACTGTTTTTATAAATACAAGAAAATTGGGGTTTCATCAATGGACACAATACGCCGGAAAATACACATATCCTCAAAATACTTTTAAATAAAATGGCTTCTTTATATATACAATAAAATTGAGGTTTCATCGATGCACATCATCCGTCACAAACATACAAATGAATACCGTCAAAATACATAAAAAAATTGTTGAATATCACCTTTCCGTCGGTGATCTGTCAAAAATCTACGACGATTAGCTAGAGGTAACTAGAGACCAATAATTGTCTACCACCCAAGCTCTTTCATGTTTGATTCCCAAACATTTGTCCGGAAATTATTTCCAACAGATTTTTTAGTCTGTAAATTTACGACATTTTCTAAACTTCAAACTTCATATTTCAGGTAAGCTTTCAAAATTATTTGCAAACGATGCAACTTTGTACAATTATTTGCAATTTGCTGAATTATTTGTAATCTTATTGAGGAAAACTAAAAGAATTCTAAATTTTATTATTTTAATAAAAAAGATAATTACCGATGGGAGTCTGTCAGTAATATAACCTGGCCAGAGAACTGTCCCTAAGTAATCTGTAGGTAAAAAGTCAAACTTTGGCCTGAGAACTTAAAATTTGGCTAGGGAAGAAGCGTCGGCGATCCTTTGAAAAAGATGTATGTCTGTGAACTGTCAAAAACTTATGTCAATAATCATTTGAAAATAGCATTATACCCATGACCATAATACTGAGAGAGCTTCACCAACAAATACTTATCGGTGATTACTTTCATCGACAGGCTTGAGTTTGAGTTTTGGAACATATAAAAACAAACTCGTGGTATATAGAGACTCTTAACTCGAGCCTATAAGCTCTAATTGAATTTCAAAGTATATAAATAGTCAAATTCGAGCTAAGCTCTAATGAAGTCTTTTAAGTCTTATGAAACACATAAACCCATATAATCATTTGATACGGTAATACTTTTGAAACACACAAACCATATAATCATTTGATACGGTATATACAATTTAAAAAGGTTATTTTAAACTAAAATTTCACATCTTTTCTCACCTCATACAACACCTTAACCAATCCTCACGATCTTGTTTACTTAGTTAGAGGAGTGTACATCAAATCATAAACAAGCTTTAAATCATAGACAAATTTTTAACTCCGTTACATTACAAATATAAAAGTAACAAATCATATCCGAGCCAAATTAAAGTCAAGATTAATCAAAATCATTGCAACAAGCGATGCTAGTTTCACAAACCAAACTAACTTAAAATCCAACAATAATAAAACAAATTGTCTTAAAATCCAAGAATAAAACAAAAAAAAAAAGCAACACCACAAAACTTACAATCAAATGTAAGAAAATTGATATGAAAATGGAAAATATAAAACATGAATGAAACCAATCAAATGTAAGAAAATTGATATGAAAATGGAAAATATAAAACATGAATGAAACCATAAGAAGTGGGTTACTGGTGGTGGCTGCGGCGGTGACAATGAGGTTTGCACATATAAGTGCAATCATAGAAACACGGGCCGCCACAATGAAGCGGGCAATCCAATTTCATCCCTTTGCATGGGCCTACTCCCATGCATTCGGCAAACTCCCCTATGACATAATAATTTTCTCCGGTCGGATTAAAATTTCTATGCTCGCCGTGATGAACATAGCGGCGATGATTTCTCTTTCTTGGGTGTTTTTGACATCCCCATCTCCACCATCCGCCACCTCCACCACCACCACCACCACCACCTCCACCTCCACCTCCACCTCCACCTCCTCCTCCTCCTCGTTTCCCCCCTCCGCCAGCTCCACCACCTCCACCTCCACCTCCACCGCCACCTCCCCATCCCCAACCAAACCCCCACCCATAACCACCACTACCATTGTCTTTACCTTTGTTGTTGATTACTACACTATTGGTAGTTTTGTTTCTTGTTTCTTGAACTCCTTCACTTCTAGAAGAATCTAGTGATGTAACATCAATACTATGAAACATCAAACCTATGAAAAAAAACATAAGAAGCCACGAAAATGTTACAATTACCACCCTCATATTTGATCCTAATCCAACATGTCCTGTAGCCCTTGAAGTCTTCAATTTATAAAGGTCAAACTTTAACTACTAGTACCCTACTGCCAACTAGACTGATCCCACCACCCAAAATCAAAATCATAGAGACAATGTGGGGTTTGGGTGGGGTGGCTTAATGTACACTCTGTCCCCTACCACAATCGAATCCGCTGACTTGTAGCACAAGTTAACAAGCATGCAAATATACTAACACATAAAATAATGGAGTAGTGTGCTACAAAGCTCCTGCAATTTGCAGGCATGCAAAAGCCATTTAGTTAGGGGGTTCAAACAATGTATATACAATATTAAAGAGAGTTGTTGCTACGTTTTTTAGAGACCCTAAGCTAACTATAAAGTAGAGACCTTATTTGAAAAGCTATCATTATTAACATATTTAGTAACAAACTCCTTCTCCTTTACCCGGGATTGGGACCGACAATTATAAACTCAGAAGTTTATAGTTGTTGAAGTTAATTTTTTTTAAGTTATACGTTTTGTATAGATATAATTTATGTTTAGATAAAATTTATTTTTCTAACTTTGGAATGGGGTCGAATGATTGATAGTTTTTGCAGTTATGTCTGTAGTTTAATTTCGAAACTAGGCCTTGAATGTAAGCTTTTTTTCCTAAATTGTTTTTATTTGGGCTCCTATAATAAAAAAAAAAAAGTAAAGTACGATTTTGGCCCCTGTAGTTATATCATTTTTACCCTTTTAGTAAAAAAAAGAATTTTTTTAACATCTGAGCCCCCAACGTCTTTTTTTCTAACCCCTTTGGCCCCTGACACTAACCCCATCCAATAAATGTTAGGGGCCAAAAGGGTTAGAAAAAAAGACGTTAGGGGCCAAAAGGGTTAGGAAAAAGACGTTGGGGGCTCAGATGTTTAAAAAAAAAATTTGAGCTAAAAGGGTAAAAGTGATATAACCACAGGGGCCAAAATCGTAATTTACTCTAAAAAATTGGGTTAGTTTTGTTTTTATTTTGGCTTAATACATATACAATATATAAATTACTAAAAATTGGAGACCTTTAATTTTTGTTGACGCTAGGCCCATGCCTAGGTTGGAAAACCTTACGGACCGGCCCTGCAATATTAAAACACTATTGTTAGACTTTGTGAATAGTTTACACATATCATATATGTAGGTAGAGTTAATAGCCAAAATGGTCCCTGAGGTTTGCTCACTTTTGCCACTTTAGTCCAAATCCCAAATTTCTTAAATCTGGGTCCCTGAGGTTTGCATTTTGTTGCTATTTTAGTCCAAATTTCAAAAAAGTCTAATTTTGTCAATTTTTTTTACAGAATTTTGTCTTTATCCTCGTTTCTCATAAGGGCAATTCTGTCATTGTACATTATTATAAAGTAATTTATATTAAAGAATTTTGTCTTTATCCTCATCTTCTTCCTCAGAGTATTTTGGTTATCTTTCCCTCATCATCTTTGTTCACCATCTTCAACAAATCAAAATCATCCACTTTCATATCCCCCAAATCAAAATCTGGGCTCACTGCTTCAACCCCTGTGACAACATCCTCATCAAACCCACTAACACATCCACTTTCATATCCCCCAAATCAAAATCATACCCCTTTTCATTATTCTTCCTAAACAAGTCCAAAATCACCCACCCAAATCGATTCAAGACAAGAAACCACAAGCTGTTTGCTCAAATGCTCAAATGCCTCAACCACCAAATCGATTCAAGACAAGAAACCACAAGTGGGTAAGCGTACTTACATTAAAAAGATTATGATTCTTGGTGCTGGGCCGATTCTTGGTGCTGGGACGATTTGGGCAACCACCAAATCGATTCACCCACCCATCTCTCTCTCAAATACCCACCGCCACCGCCACCGCCGATAACCTACACCTCCACCTCCATCTCCGATGACCTGCATCCACACAAAGACCCACCACCATCACCGCCTTCTACCACCAGCATCACCGCCTCCCACCACCACCGTCACCATCATCACAACCTTCCACCACCACTGTCACCACCCACCCCACCATCATCACAACCTTCCACCACCGCAATTGCTTCTGCATTTCCGGAGAAGAGAGAGAGACAGAGGCGGTTTTGTTGTTGTTGTTCGTCGATTTGGTCATGACGGTGGCGGTAGTTTAGAGAGAGAGAGCAGTGACATGTTGAGAGAGAGAGCAGTGACATGATGATGATGATGATCTGTGTATCTGTGTGGGTGTATATATATATATATATTATATATAATTGATTTTTTTAATATAAATTACTTTATAATAATCCAAAATGACAATTTTGCCCCTAGGAGAAATGAGAAAAAGGACAAAAATCAGTAAGAAATCCTGACAAAATTTGACTTTTTTGAAATTTGGACTAAAATGGCAAAAAAATGCAAACCTCAGGGACCAGATTTAAGAAATTTGGGATTTGGACTAAAGTGGCAAAACTGAGCAAACCTCAGGGACCATTTTGGCTATTAACTCATGTAGGTATGTAGAGAGGGTTGATTTATACACGTCATTTTCTTATGCATGCAAATAATTAAGTCTTAGAACTATTTATAAACAAGTTGAATGATTTTCAACTATTTATTTACCCTTTAATTCAGTTAGAGAGATTAAGAAAAAAATATAGTAAATATTAAAACTTTTTAAAATTACAATCATTACCTTGTTTTCTGCTTATTCATGTAATAGGAGAACGTATACTCAACATCAGACCAGCCAGTTTAACCGAAACCATATTATGTCGCGTCAATATGTTTATGAGTTAATAGATCGGGCATAAATGATCGAACCAATAATTTTTCAGTGAATCAGACAACTTGTGAAATCGAGCAGAAGCAAAGAAAAATTGTTGATGCTTGTCTCCTCGATCCCTTGCTAGCCGTCCGATTTTCTTGACCTGATCGGGTAAACTAGTAATTATTATTTATAAATTGTAGGTTTATTAGATACATGTTTCCTCTCATTTATAAAGTTCAAAAGTTTTTTTTTTTTTTTTTTTTTTTTTTTTTTTTTTTTTTTGTAATTTACATATATCTTTTTGGTCCAATTATGTTACCTATCCTATAATGATGCAGTCCATACCCATAGCATATGACCACCAACTAACCATGATGTACCTTTTTCTTTCAGTAGCAGCAACCAGCTAAGAATCTAGACAAAAAGTATAGCCATCAAGCAATTTGGCTGCTCTCATAAGTGTTCTAAGATTCAACCCCATTGTTTGAGGTTTTGATATTTTGTACTTATAATATCATCTCAAGTGTATTTCTAATATAAAAAAAAATTGTTATTGAATTAAGAAATAATCTATAATTATATTTAACTCATTATTCTGTTTATTAAGTTGACCATTTTGGCCAAAAGTATTGTCACGTATTAAAATTAAAAAAAAAACCCCCTCATTTTTCTTACTTGGTAAACATGTTTGATTCCTTCATTTTGTAACCTCAAGTATATATTCTCGGATAAGGCGGGGATGAAGAACATTTTCCAAAATGGAGTTTGAGATTATGGCTTCAAACAAGTTGATATTTTATCGAGTTCGAGTTCAAACGAGTCGATATTTACTGAGTCAAGCTCGTCTTCGTAAGGTCTTAGCTTGAGCTTCATGTATTACATAGGAGCATACATAATTATAGATAATCTTATCTTTGGATCTTATTGTTTTCAAACTGCTTTTTGACCCACTCTTTTATCTCTTTTATGTAATTTTATTTAATTTTAAATGTGTTTTTTTAATTATTCGAGCCTATCTCAAACCTACATTAGAATAGGTTTGTCGGACTATAGAGTCAAGCTCAAGTTCAACGCATCCACAACACTCAGAGCATCCACAACACTTAGAGCATCCACAACGCTGTTGATGTGCTAGCGTTTGCATTTCCAAATCTCCCACATTATTGCTCTCGTCCGCCCCACTCATCCACAATTCCAAACCTCTTTCAAACAAGAGTGGGCCACACACAAAAAAAAATTCTTTAATGCATTATTGTAATAGTTTTTAATCTTTTATATACAAGTGGATGTTTGAAAAAGGCTGTAGCGCTGTAGAAAAAAATATGTGATTTTGATGGATGTTTGAAATCTGATGTGCTGGCTGAGGTGACGTGTTTCTGGATGTTTGAAACATTGTGGATTCTTTTAGCCCTGGTTAGTCTAGTTGAACTTAGCTGATGGGGATCGTTTGCAAGCCACTAAAGTGGTTCAGGTATTTCCACAAACGGCCCACTTCACATTTCTTTTTGCATAATTTTGGTTAAGGTATCGAATGTAACTTTTAAGTATGAGTTATTTGAGACAGCGTGAAAGGTTGGAACCTAACGAGGTAACTTAGGACCATTGTCTAAGGATAGATGGAACCATGTTCGAAAACTATAAATTAACCTTTAAGAATAAGCCATATGTATATAGTTCATGGTCCTAACAGTAATATGCCCGATTGTGAAAAACAGCATATAACGGGGATCTACTACACTAAAAGTTCAATAAATTATGCTGCCAATTTTAGTTAAGAGTAAGTATATGATTCTGAAAAACATCATATATGGCC
Source organism: Helianthus tuberosus (assembly GCA_030545235.1). Lineage (NCBI taxonomy): Eukaryota > Viridiplantae > Streptophyta > Magnoliopsida > Asterales > Asteraceae > Helianthus > Helianthus tuberosus. Next base: position 44,050 of record JARYGA010059735.1, read on the forward strand.
GAATTGCCCTTCTAGTTAACATAATTACATATAAAATGGCCGAATTGCCTTTCTTTTTAACAGAAAACGTGGATGAAGTTAACACATTGAACTAAAATGACAACGATGAAACCTTTTTGGACCCGCATACGAAAAATGAAACCTTTGGACTAAAATGACAAAATTACCCAAACCACAGGGACTAAAATGACATTTAACTCTTGTCTATACTATATAATAAAAGAAACCATTCGGGGGACACTTGTCATCATATTAGGCCATGTCGTATGGATAATTATTATTTTAGTTTAATCTCTTCTAACTAATTATAGATAACTCTCCTACTAAATATTATTTAGTTTAATATCTTATGGATAATTATTAATTGATTAAAAATAATATAATATATTTTGGTTCTTAATTTTGATTCGTTAAAATGTATGAGATGAATGTATTTAAAGGAGAATCTCATACATATCTTATATCTTGTAGATTAGAATAATACATGGTAATGGACAATATTTAATTATAATTGCAAATAAAATAGTTGTAAATGATAAACTATGTTACGACATAAAAAATAAAAAAAGAATTAGCTTAACGACACTTAGATACGTTAATTAAATAACAAATTCTTAAAAACTTTAACTTTGTTACTTTTTAAGCTTTCTTCATGCATTTTTATTTTTACACCAATAAATGAAAATAATAACCAAGAAAAAATGTATCGACAATTTGACTCGAGCATAATAGCTTGATAATAGAAAATGTATTCTTTGGATATAAACGATAAATACTAATAAAGTATCAAATAACATGTACAAATACTTATAATTTTATTGAAAATATAATTTATTTTCACAACTATAATCTTTTTTTCCACTTATTAATTTTCATTTAATATTTCATTAATTCGTGTAATACAAGAGCTTCTAACATAATAATAAAAAGTATTATAATAACTACATAGTACATTAAAGCTCATTTTTAAAAGACATATTTTGAGAACCGTATGTCTTGACTGATTACATTATAATTTCAACATGTGCAATATATGAGTTTTTTTAAATATATAACTTCTTTAATTACTTAGTATATAAAATTACATTTATTCATCTTCGTAATACACAAAGTACTAAGTATATAACAGATTATTACTAGGTTATAACCTCGTGTATTATACGGGTTAAATAAATGAATTTTATATACTAAATAACAAAACAGTATATCTTTAAAAACCTCTTTTATTACACAGTTTGAATAAATGTAATTTTATATATTAAATAATAAAAATTTATATCTCCAAGAATCATATGTATTTCATTCAAAAATCATATAACTAAAAACATTTGACATTATAATACAGTTAACCCATTTATAATCATGCAACCTCCCAACTATTCAATCATATTTTTTTCTATCTTATATTAACTAAATAAATAAAAATTAATATTAAATCTTTTCCTAATTTAATTGTCGAATAGAATATTTCTATTTTTCTAATAAAATATTATCCTTAAATTTAAACTGTTAATTTAAGACATTTTTAATTAACCAAATTATTTATCACCAAAACCAAACTTTGTATTAATATATTATTTATTTTTATTTTCATTATTAAAAAATATTATATCGATTTTTTTACATAATTTTTAAACAAATTGTATATAACTTTCAATATTACTTTATATATAAAATTAGATTTATTACAGGTTTTTTAAATATAAGTTATAAATTATAACTCAAATGGCTGCTTATTTGCTTTTTTGAATAACATGTTTGACTACTGTATTTTCTTTTCAATAATCATCTTCGCAAACACCATATCTATCACGTACTGAGTATATCCATTAGTTTTTTTAAATATAATTTTCTTATTATTTGGTATATAAAATCATATTTATTCATGTCGTGTAATACATGAGAGTTTTTAAAGATATAACTGTTTTTTATTATTTGGTAAACAATATTACATCTATTCAATCCGTGTAATACATGTGGCTTTAAAAATATAACTTTTTTTATTATTTGGTATATAAAATTACATTTATTTAACCCGTACAATATGGTTCTTATAGATATAACTTTTTATTATTTAATATATAAAACTACATTTATTCAACTTGTGCAATAAAGAAGGTTTTTAAAGATATATTGTTTTATTATTTATTATATAAAATTTATTTATTCAACCCGTGTAATACACGGGGTTATAACCTAGTTTTTTTATATAAAGAAACTCATGATCTTTAATTTAAGTGATTCATACGTTTAGTGAGAACGTTAAGTACCTAATATTAAAAGTAGTTAGTTTCAGATTTCTAAATGATGACTCGACCTACCATATTTTATATATGTTCATAAAATAGGCTTGTTTGATATAATGAGTTTAGCATTTAATAATACCATTTTATATTTTTTTATTGGGACTATTTTGTGTTTTTTATTTGATTTTTGCTCATTGTTGGTGTTTCTTGTCTCCATGCCTTGATAGTTTGGATTTCGTTCCATCATGACAAGAGTTCAGCATTTTATGCTACAAGGTATGTTTGGGTTAGTACCATGAAAACTAGGTATACAGTAAAACTATTGATTTCACATAACAATGTATAATTTCTTGAATATTTATAGTTTTTTGTTATTTGAAAATAATTATATTGCCATTTTTATTTAAAATACTAAAGTAGTCAACAAAGTGATACATTACCTAGACTTGTATAAAAGTTTCATGATAAATTTTGACATATTTGTGACACAATTTTTCTTAAAAGATGTCAACTTACACTTTCTAAGAAATATGGGTAAAAACACCTTTATTTATTATTTTTATTTTGAAAGTTTATATTCTATTGGTTTAGTAACACCCATGAAGAACACATGCAACCTCTAAACCATATGAGGTTTTTTACAAGTTAATATAGCAAGTTGAGAAACGTTAAAATTATGTAAATGGTGTTGGGTTAAAATGGGCTAGAGAAGAAGACCAGTAGAAATCCGATCAATGTGGGCCTAATCTAGTGGGGCATTTTTCACCCGGATCACGATTCACGGAGCTAACGCAAAGCATGTTACTGTATTGTTTAAAAGGTATAGTATAATAATACTGAGGTTTTTTTTATTTTTTTTTTAACGATTCGGTACCCACTTTTAGGTGTTTTCGCTACCGGTTTGGTACGCTACCGGTATTTTACCAATTTTGGTATTGATTATCTTCTCATGTCATTTATGGGTTAGGGTAATAGTTGTAAATGATATATATAGGATTAATATAAACAATGGATGAGAGGAAAAAACAAATGTTGGAGTCGAATCTTTGGAAGCCACAAGAACTAAGCCATGATAATATATCGAAAATGCTCATCCCAATGTTCTAAGCACAAACGCTCAACTTTGATGACGAATAAATATGTGAGATCCTCCTGTATGGGCAACTCATCGGGAGCAAAATGGACAATATTGATGGTACGAGAGCCTGGATGTTACATGAAGAATGTCCATAATCGTTGAAGGTCAAGGACCAATTATGTAACATTGATAAGCTGAGTAAGGTGGTGTTTGTTTTTTGGAAGAAGAGTTTTCTGGCCTCTTATGTCTGCACCGTGCAGACGCGGGAAGAGGTTTAGGTGCTGTAGAGTGTTTGTTTTTTTTTTTTCGAGAAGTGCTTTTTACCTCTCCCCAACCTCTTCTTGGGGAAGAGATGAGACCTTAGCTTCTCCAAGCAGAGGTTTACCTCTTCTTGGCACCACCTCCACCTCCACCCCTGCTCCGCCACCACCACCACCCCTGCTCCGCCACCACCACCCCTGCTCCGCCACCGCCACCCCAAATCGATCGGGAACAAACCCCCCAAATCGACCTCCACCTCCGAAACCCTAATCGATGGCAAACAAAACACCCCAAATCGATCAGAAACAAAACCCCCAAATCGACCTCTACCTCCGAAACCCTAAATCGATGGCGGTGATGATGATGGCGGTGGTGAAGTGGTGGTGATGATGGCGGTGGTGATGATGACGGTGGTGAAGTGGTGGTGATGCTGGCGGTGGTGATGATGACGGTGGTGAAGTGGTGGCGGTGGTGAAGATGGCGGTGGTAGAGAGAGAGTAGAGAGAGATCTGTGTGTGTGTTTGTGTGTGAAGAGGTTTTATATAAAAAAAAACAAACCCTCTTCTCCTTGCAGACTGAAGACATTTGGTCCACCTCTTCTCCTGCAGATGCCTGCAGATGTGGCCTGCAGCAGAAGAGGTTTTCCTGCAGAAAAAACAAACAGCACCTAAATCACATGATGGGTAGTCAGATTACGGTTTTAGTCATTTCTTTTCAAAATATCATGTACGGTCCCTACTACTCACTAAGTTGTAACATATTTGGTCATTTTCACTATTTTATTCATTTTATATACAACTGACATACTTTTAATATCAATTAGTGAAAAGAAACAAACAGGTTTCCATGAAATGAACGATGGAGACTATGAATGTAGATTTTAGAAATTAAAAAAACCAATATTGCAATAGGGGAAAGATGATTTGAGAAAAAACTTAATGTGAGAAAAAAAAATGACATAACAGTAAAACAATAAGTAGTTTATAATTCCCCTCATTAATTATTTCCTCTCTGGTTAATTATGCAAAAACACTTTAACCTACACATATCTAAATTTATCTTACATTTTATCTTACACATATCAAAAATTGTCTTTCACCGTAAATTAAGTTGTCATGAAGAAGTATACTTTAAAAAGGAGTTAAAAGTTTAATTAGTTAAGCTAATTTAAGTGAATAAAATTAATTAATTAATTAAATTGTGAATTTGCCTATATGTCCTTCCAATAGCATTAAATACACATATCTAATGAAGCATTTCTATTAGTCTAAAACTTATTCTTTATATTCTTACAAAAAATTTCTTTTTATTTAAACCTCCACTATTCCAATATAAAGTTATCATATAACATAAGTATTATTAACATAAATTTTATTCAGCCACAACAAAACATATTTATTCCTAAAAACTGCCAATTGGTCCTCGTGTATTAAATACGAACTTTTTAGAGTTAAATGTCATTTTAGTTCCTGTAGTTTGAGTCATTTTACTAGTTTAGTCAAAAGGTTTCATTTTTCGTCTGCGGGTCCAAAAAGGTTTCACCGTTGTCATTATAGTCCATTGGGTTAACTTCATCCATTTTTCTGTTAACGAGAAGAGCAATTCGGTCATTTTATATGTAACTCTCTTAACTAGAAGGGCAATTCGGCCATATAAAATGACCGAATTACCCTTCTCGTTAACAGAAAAAATG
>JARYGA010059735.1:49527-83086 GCA_030545235.1 Helianthus tuberosus
GAATTGATGAAATTGATGTTCTAATGGTGTTTATAAACATCACACTAATTCATATGAATGAACTACTTGAACAAATTAGAGATTTTGTTAAGAGTTCATAAGTAACTAGAAGTGGGTTTTGTTAGATATGATGAAATCATGAAGAACTTGAAGTAATATCACTTGTATGTGATTAACAAGTAAACTAGGAAGTGGGTTTTTATGTAATAGTAAAGATGATGATAAGTTTATGTTTAAAATCATCATATTGGATAATAGAAACAAGGCACTCAAACAAATTAAGTGATTTGGGAACTTGTTCATACATGATTGAAGTGGGTTTGAATGTTATGATGAAATTGGTAGCCATGTTCATGTAACTAAGTGTATAAGATCATGTTAGCTACTAATTGATAGATAGAACTTGAATGTGCATTTATATGCTAAGGGGCGTTTGACTTTTAGTAGTCAAACCGACCATTAATAAGATCGAATGGTAATTGTGATAGAAAATATGTAAGATGGAATAGTCATAATTAATGATGACTAATATAACCGTCTTACGAATTATGATGATAGTTTGACGCTTGACAAGCTAGGTGGAAGCTTGGAAAGGAAGCGGATCAAACGAAGCAAGAATGGTGGAAAAACATAATTCGGATGCAAGGTAAGTATAGCTTACACTAGTCTTATATGTTAGAATATTCTCTCATCGTATTAGTTACGAATAAGATAAATACAGAATTGAGGTTTGATGTTCCGACGTGTAAACATACGGAACAAGGTAGTCGAGCGTGACAAGAAACCATGTTGATGGTTTAAAAGGAATTAAACAGTAAGTTGGTCATGCGTTGACCATAACTATTTGTTTTGAAAGACACTGTAAGGCGTAAGCCATGATAGGCTAAAAAGCGTTAAGAAAACGATTAATAAGTGAAATGACCACACGGTGTAAACCAAAGCGAGTCATATAGATGAGATGGTAATAAATATCATCCCGCCAACATAATCGTTCACTTAGACCAAATGGGTCAAAAGGTGAAAATATCACCCTTTGACAATAACGACTAATGATTATTGTCGAGCTATATTATTTCAGGTATAAATGTCAAATGGGTATTAGCAATACTATGAACTAGCGGTTATAAAAGCAAGGTATTAAAAACGGGTCAATATATTGATCTGCGCTAGGTATGTGAAATAGGGTAACACTCATTTAGAACATGTGGTTCAAGGGTGTTAAAAGAGGTCAAAATGGACGTTTGGTTACTTGATAAGTAAACCAAATGCTTTAAGTAATGGACATTACGTTTGGAAAGCTTAATGACTTTTCAAACAGAATCATAGGTTAAAAGAGGGATTTTTGGGTCAAATATGCTTTCAAAAGTCCTTCATTGTTAATAAGAGACTAAATGGACTAAAACGCCCTTGGAGGCTAAATTGAACAAACAACCTTTAAGAGTTGTTTGGAAATGATTTTTACGATTTAATAAATACTTAGGACATGTATAGAAGTTGAAAGATGTATTACGTTAGTCAAACGACTCTATTTGGGTCCTTGCCGTAAAACAAAGAGTTAAGGGGTAAAACTTGGTTTGCATAGATTACCTTAGTAAAATCACCATAAATATAGTTGTGGTGGAAGTTCATTTGACAAATATTGCGAAAATAGGATGCTAGAAACAAATAATTATGAATTATGCGGAAAAAGGTTTAAATACCCTTAACGGGTCAAAATAAGCATTTTAGTACAAACGGGTTTAAGAGTATACATAAACCCGTGAATTGAACCTAATATGATAGATAACATTGAAATTATAAGATTCATGTGATATAGGAATCAAACAAATACGTTTGTTTGATAAAACCGTGAATGGGTCAAAAATTGGTAAAAAGGGGAAATAAGCCGAAGACTTAAAAGTCTTAAATCTTGTTAAGTCGGACGTCGGATTTTAACTCCATATGACGGAGAATCAAATTACAAACATGTAGGAAGAAACGGTAGGTCAAACGAATAAGTGGTTTGAAAGATACGAAAGATTTCGTGTCAAATTACGGCAAAATGGAGAAGCTGAGTGCAGGGTCCACCGTAATTTACGGTACCACCGTAATTTACGGTACCACCGTAATTTACGGTGGAGCCAATAAAGCTACGGTGGGTTTCTTCTGATTTACGGCAGAAGGGTATTAACCCAGAAGCCACCGTAAATTACGGTCCCACCGTAATTTACGGTGGAGGCCAGATTGATAATCTTGTTTTGGTGATCAATTGTTTCTTGGACTCGTTTAGACACGTTTTAAACCCCCGTAAGACTAATGTATTTCATGTTTATGAAATGTAGGTATATTTTGGATGCCGAAAGACGATCAAGCTCAACGAAGAACCGAACACGATAAATATACACGCTTCCGCACTTTGATACATTGCAAATTTTAAACAACGAATTCAACCACGTTATGTAGAATAACTTATGATTTGTAAAAGTTTTAATATACCCGTATTTCCAAATGTTTATGTAATCTTAATTACATGTTTGTTTTACGTAAAATTTACGTTAAACCTTGATTTATAAGAACGGGTGTTACATGTTTACAATCATTTTTCGTACTATTTGTTTTCATATTCATAGACTCTGATTACATTATTACCGTTTCGAACAATGCACATGTAAACATATGTAATTCCATTATTGACCACCTAACATATATTACCAACATGGTTACTATTTCGAAAAATGCACATGTGCATACATGTTTACTATACCAACTTTTGTGTTATAACAAATAAATATAACACCCTCATTGAACAACTCTCGCCAAAATTCTTATTTCTTATTTTATTAATGTCCATTATGAAAACCTAATTAAGACCCCCAAGTAATAATGCATGACCCCTAAATTTTTCAGAACAATCAAAACTAGGATCAAGGCCCCCTAAAACTCAAGGGGGGTATCCCCTAATTGATAATTATCCTTATAATTCGTTGTAAAATTCGAAATTCGTCGAACTGTTGACTCACCTAGGCTATGTATACACGAGGCTACCCTACCCTAAAAAGGGCGCTGTCGCGCCACGCGACAGGGACTGTTTTTCAGTATAAAGTCCAGGGGTTTGGCACTTGCATGGCGCTATTGTTACGACGATCAAATTCATTTTGTACGTTGAGTTATTCATTTTTTCCGTTCAAAAACACACACCAGCACAAATCTCTGCTGCGACAACAAGGTAATAATTCGATCACTGCTACGATACAATGTCCGATCGATTGAAACCAATCCGATGGATATTTAAGTGCTGCCCGAATCCGGGCTATACTTTGTCATTCGTCGTGATGGTTTTGATTTCGTGAGTTTATCGTAAAAAGTTGTATTAAGTTACTGACCTAGTTTCGTGTGCATTGTTATTTACCTAGGTTACAAGACTAAATCAGTAGGCAAGGTTATGTCCAGTTAAACTTGCAATGTGAGTCATTCTCTTTTTATCAAATTGCTTTACAAAACCCTAAATGTTTTCCAGTTATACTTTGCAGTGATTAAGTCTTTGCTAATCTTTAATTACTGGCAGTATGTGGGGGTTTTGTGCACATTACTACTAACGATTTATCACTTTATGTGGGCGAGCCTAATTAGTGATATGTCCACGGTCATAGATTCGGTCGAGTGACAGCTGAACCAGTTAATTATATGATAAGGGCAAATATAAAAACCCTTAATGCTGTAAATTTATAACAATGTGTCTTTTGTGCAAATTGAGTGACTTGCCAGTAATTCCCTGCTGATAAAACCTTTTTAAACATGTTTCAGGTGACCTACTGTGAATCAAGGAAAAAGTGCTATGTAGCATTACAAGCTTGAAGAAGTGACTCAATAAAAATAAAGAAACATGTTTTTGTAAAAACAGGATTTCCCAGTGAAATCACCTTTATTGTAAATTATGGGTGTTATTCCCAAATTGTGAAATAAAATAATCGGGCATTTTCAAGTTTAAACGATCCTGTTAATATTTCCGCTGCCAAACTAAATACAAATACCAAGGGTTTTCTGTCCCGCGGCTTCTGGACTGGGTCACACCGGGCCGGGGGTCGTGACAGAAAAAGGTGGTATCAGAACCACTGATTTAAGCTAATTAAGTATTTAGAAATACTTAATTTTTCTGATTGCCATTCTGTGATTTTGTGAAAACTTAATTTACAATAAATAAAATTTTAACTTAAATTTGTGTGTGTCTTCATGTGTGCTAACAGCATGAATGAATTGTCGGAGGCACTCCAAAATTTTACTATCCATAGCACCGATATGGATACCACCGGCACCTTCACTGGCTACCAGGCTGATATTGAAGAGCCAATAGTATTCCAGGCCCAACCGCAGGAGAAACCAAAGCCGAAAAAGAGAAGGAGGATCTTGGACTGGAAACGTGGGCGTAGGAAGAAACCAGTGGCACAGAAGGTGAAAAAGACTGAGGATCCGAAGGATAAAAGCAAAGGAAAGGAGATCGGGGAGAGTTCAGGGCAAGCCCAGGAAATGCCACCGTGGGAGGAGCTGGATCGCAAACTGGCCAATAGCGACCTCATCGGACCTGCCGATGAAAACCTCTTCAATTACCCTGCTGAATCCCAACTCCCAGTGAATTTGGAACCTGCTATCCCAGATCCCATTGTCAACCCCCGACCCCTACAAGGAGAGCTGGAAGAATGGTGGATAACTGACTGGTAATTTCAGAATCTCTTGAATAACCCTAACACCTATTTCCCCCAGTTTGACCCTGAGCCTGCACGAAACCCACCTACGAGCACAGAAAACTTGGCTGAACGCTGCCACTTTGGTGAGGAACTGGTGAACGCAGGAAATCGAATCCGAGAAGTGGGGGAACAGATCTCATGGAAATACAACGAGAGGGAGCGTCGTTTCTGAGACGCCAGTTGGCTGTGGTTACCTGGTGGTGTGGTTATGTGTTTAATAATAATAAAATAATAATAAAAATATAATCATGTATATAACTAAAATAAAACTTTTGTAATATAACTGGTGTGTACGGATGCCTACTAATATATAAAAATATCAACGTCGCAAAGTCAACAATTTTGGCTATACATGTTGACATGATTGTGTGTGATTGCTTTATTGCGTTTGGTTGTTATTTATTGCCAATGACTTATATATATATATATATTGTTAATTATCAGATGGAACACGCTGGTAATGAACCAGTTAACGAAGTTAACCAATCCGAACAAAACAATGAATATCACTTTCTTAATAGGCAAGATATAGAGAATATCGTTGCCCAGGGAATAGGAAATGTTATCCCAGCAATCGCCGGTGCTGTTAAAAGTCCTGTTGAGCCTTCGCAAGCCAACCCCAGTAAACGCACGCGCGACGATAATTTCAGCAATAGTGTTAATGGAGACGGAAATAATGACAACGTGATTCAAGCCTCGATACTTAAGAAAATGAAAGTTGCAACACCTGGTTGCACTTACAAGGAATTTCTTGCCTATAAGCCAGTCGAATTTGCAGGCAATGAAGGGGCGACTGCTGCACTGCGTTGGTTAGAGAAAACCGAGGCAGTGATTAAAATAAGTAAATGTACCGAGGAGGATAAGGTCATGTATGCTTCTCACCTTTTTAAGGAAGAGGCATTACAATGGTGGAACACGGTACTGCAAGCCAAGGGAAGAGACATGGCTTATGCCATGAGTTGGGAAGAATTTAAGCGTCTAGTGGAAAGGAAATATTGCCCCGAATATGAAAAGGAACAAATGGCGAATAAGTTCCTGAGCCATCGAATGGTGGATGTTGATTGTCGAGGGTATACTTCAAAATTCTTATTTCTTGCTATATTTGGGGTTTGATTAGCGAGATTCGTGACGTCGTCAAAGCCGCGAGACCCCGCACAATTGACAATGCGGTGGAATTAGCCAACACTTTAACTGACGGGCTGGTACGAACGCGAGAAGAAAACAGGAAAAAGGAGTTAGCCCAAAAGATTACGCAAGGGTTCCGTGGAGGCAATATTTTTAAAAGAAAAAGAACTGAGCAATCTTCCACCCCGCCATTTTGCGGGAATTGCAAAAAGAAACATTTTGGAAAATGTAGAGAAAATTGTAATTTCTGCAAAATTCCGGGCCATCGGGAGGAGGAATGCAAAAAGAAATTAAAGGTCTGCTACAACTGTGGGGAAGCTGGGCATTTCAGACCAGAATGCCCTAAATTGATCAAGCCAGTGGATAATAAGGCCAAACCTGCTGAAGGAACTAATAAGAAGAACGCAAGAGCCTTTCAGCTGACAACCCAAGAAGCCGATCTGATTCCAGATGTAATAGCGGGTATGTTCTTAGTTCACAACGTTTATGCAAAAGTATTATTTGACTCTAGTGCAAACCAAAGTTTTAAAAATACTTCGTTCTGCCAAGCTCTTAATCTACCTTTAACCAGACTTAAGCAAATTTATTCGGTAGAAACGGCAGATGGAAATTCTGTTAACATAGATATGGTGTTGCAAAAAGAAAATATAGAACTTTCAGGTCATAAATTTTCTACAAACCTGTTACCTATGAATTTAGCTGGATTCGATGTCATATTAGGAATGGATTGGTTAGTAACCAACCATGCTCGAATTCTCTGTGATAAGAATTCCATAGAACTTCGTGCACCATCAGGAGAAATAATCATGGTTACAGGAGATAAGCCACGTAAACCAATGAAGTTCATTTCTGTAATGAAAGTTGCTAGTTATGAACGAAAGCAAGGAATAGTGTATATGATTTCGGTAATCATTAGCACTAAGAGTAAGGAACTTAAGGAAATTCCTGTAGTATCAGAATACCCGGATATATTTCCAGAAGAACTACCAGGATTACCTCCGGATAGATAAGTAGAATTTAGAATTCATCTAATTCCTGTAACTACACCGATAGCTAAAGCACATTATCGATTAGCACCTACTGCAATGCTAGAATTGAAAAAGCAGTTAGATGACTTGCTAAGCAAAGGATTTATACAACCTAGTTCATCCCCGTGGGGAGCACCAGTGTTGTTTGTGAAAAAAGAAAGATGGTTCGATGCAAATGTGTATCGATTACAGGGAATTGAATAAAGTTACAATTAAGAATCGATACCCATTACCTAGGATTGATGATCTCTTTGATCAACTCCAGGGAGCTAGATATTTTTCTAAGATAGATTTACGCTCTGGATATCATCAGTTGAAGGTACAAGAAGAAGACATACCTAAAACTGCTTTCAGAACTAGGTATGGCCACTACGAGTTTACAGTTATGCCATTTGGACTAACAAATGCTCCTGCAGCATTTATGGATATGATGAATAGGATCTGTAAACCGTATTTGGATAAATTCATAATTGTCTTCATTGACGATATACTTATTTATTCCAAAGGCCAGGACGAGCATTGTAAACATCTACATGCACTCTTAACTTTGTTAAGAAAAGAAAAGCTTTACGCTAAATTCTCAAAGTGTGAATTTTGGCTACAGGAGGTACAATTTTTAGGACACCAGGTGAATCACGAAGGTATTCACGTAGAGCCTTCAAAAATAGAAGCAATCACCAAATGGAAGGTTCCGCAATCAGCTATGGAAGTTAGAAGTTTTCTAGGATTAGCTGGATACTATAGGCGATTCATTAAGGATTTTTCCAAGATAGCAGTACCATTAACTAAGCTAACTTGTAAAGCAGTTAAGTTTGAATGGGGACCTAGACAAGAGGAAGCTTTTAAGGTTTTAAAGCAAAAGTTAACAAATGCCTCAATTCTAGCATTACCCGAAGGAACAAAGGATTTTGAAGTTTACTGTGATGCTTCTAAGCTAGGATTAGGATGTGTGCTAATGCAACGCAAAAAGGTAATTGCATATGCCTCAAGGAAATTGAAAAAGCACGAAGAAAATTATACGACTCACGACTTGGAATTAGGAGCAATAATTTTTGCCCTTAAGATTTGGAGACACTACCTGTATGGAAGTAAGTTTATAGTCTATACAGATCATAAGAGTTTAAGATACATATTTTGGCAAAAAGAATTGAACATGTGGCAAAGGAGATGGATGGAAATTCTAAGTGACTACGATTGTGATATTCAATATCACGAAGGAAAGGCAAATGTAGTTGCAGATGCCCTAAGTCGTAAGTATCATGAAAAACAAAGACGAATTCGTGCTGTTAGATTAAGTTTACAGTTACACCTAATGGAACAACTAAAGAATGTTCAAGAAACAGCAATCAAAGATGATGCTGAAGGAATGAAAGGAAGAATAAAAGACTTGGAGCAAGGGGCTGATGGAATTGGAGATTCCACAAGAAAAGAATTTGGGTACCTAAGCAGGGAGAGTTAATAAATAAAATTTTAGAAGAAGCCCATAAATCTAGGCATACCATGCATCCTGGAAATAATAAGATGTACCAAGATTTAAGAAATAACTTCTGGTGGATCGGAATGAAAAAGGACATAGCTAGATATGTATCTAAGTGTCTCACTTGTTCACAAATTAAGGCAGAACACCAGAAACCCTCAGGTCTACTACAACAATTAGAAATGCATGTATGGAAGTGGGAACTAATAACCATGGACTTTGTTACTAAATTGCTCAAAACCAGAAAAGGGAATGACGCGATTTGGGTAATTGTGGATCGATTAACCAAATCAGCTAATTTTCTACCCATGAAAGAAACCTTTAGCATGGAAAGATTAGCTAAGTTATACGTAGACGAGGTAGTATCCTTACATGGAGTCCCACTCTCTATTGTATCGGATAGACATAGTCGTTTCACTTCGCATTTCTGGACAAGTTTTCAAGAAGCCATGGGGACCAGACTAAACTTGAGCACTGCATACCATCCCCAAACAGACGGACAAAGTGAAAGGACAATCCAATCCATGGAAGATATGCTCAGGGCATGTGTAATAGATTTTGGTGGAAACTGGGATGACCACCTACCCTTAATCGAATTCTCCTATAATAATAGTTATCATGCAAGTATCGAAACTGCTCCATTTGAAGCACTGTATGGACGCAAGTGTAGAACTCCAGTTTGCTGGGTAGAAATAGGAGAAAATCAATTATCAGGTCCTGAAATTGTACAAGAAACCACCGACAAAATAACTCGAATCAAGGAAAGACTAAAAACGGCTCGAGATCGCCAGAAAAGTTATGCAGACAATCGACACAAGCCGCTGGAATTTCAAGTTGGAGACAAGGTACTCTTAAAAGTTTCTCCTTGGAAATGGGTAGTTCGGTTCGGTAAGAAGGGAAAGCTAAGTCCAAGGTACGTAGGACCATTCCCAGTAATCCAGCGAATAGGACCAGTTGCTTATCGCCTACAACTACCAGAAGAGCTGGCTGGAGTACATGACGTGTTTCATGTATCTAACCTCAAGAAATGTTTGTCCGACGAATCCCTGGTAATACCTCTCCAAGACATAGAGGTAAATGAAAAATTAAAATTTGTAGAGAGACCACTTCAGATAGAAGATAAAAAGGTCAAGTTTCTCAAGCACAAAAGACTAGTACTGGTCAAAGTCAGTTGGGATTCAAAGAGAGGACCTGAGTACACTTGGGAACTGGAATCAGAGATGAAGCGAAAATATCCCTACTTGTTCCAGTAAATCTCGAGGACAAGATTTTAATAAGGTGGGGAGGATGTAACAACTCTCGCCAAGATTCTTATTTCTTATATTATTAATGTCCATTAGGAAAACCTAATTATGACCCCCAAGTAATATTGCATGACCCCTAAATTTTTCAGAACAATCAAAACTACGATCAGGGCCCCCTAAAACTCCAAGGGGTATCCCCTAATTGATAATTATCCTTATAACTCGCTGTAAAATTCGAAATTCGTCGAACTGTTGACTCACCTAGGCTATGTATACACGAGGCTACCCTACCCTAAAAAGGGCGCCGTCGCGCCACGCGACAGGGACAGTTTTTCAGTATAAAGTCCAGGGGTTTGGAACTTGCATGGCGCTATTGTTACGACGATCAAATTCATTTTGTATGTTGAAAGGCATGAATGATATGTTTGAATCCGTGAGACGGATTCAATGATGAAAGGCATGAATGATATGTTTGAATCCGTGAGACGGATTCAAGGATGAAATGCATGAATGATATGTTTGAATCCGTGAGACGGATTCAAGGATGAAAGGCATGAATGATATGTTTGAATCCGTGAGACGGATTCAAGGATGAAAGGCATGGATGATATGTTGAATCCGTGAGACGGATTCAAGGAATGAAAGGTATGAATGAAATGTTGAATCCGCGAGACGGATTCAAGGAATGAAAGGTATGAATGAAATGTTTGAATCCGCGAGACGGATTCAAGGAATGAAAGGTATGAATGAAATGTTTGAATCCGCGAGACGGATTCAAAGAATGAAAGGTGTGAATGCAATGTTTGGATCCGCGAGACGGATTCAAGGTAAGAAGGGCATGAATGGAATGTTTGAATCCGCGAGACGGATTCAAGGTATGAAATGCATGAAGGGAATGTTCGAAACCGCTAGACGGATTCAAAACATAGAAATAATGAAAGGTATGGATGCTATGATTGTGTCCGCAGGACGAGTTTAAAATATAGAAATGATGAAAATAGCCCACATCGTGATGTGTCAATAGTTTGACCGTGGTTGTATCATACGAATCATGTGAGTAAATGCAAAGTAACTGAATGAAAGAAAGATCATGATTGGCACGCAAACCTAAATTTTAAATTTCAAAACGAAAGAAATAAGTTTTGAATAAGTTATGTGTTAAAAGTGCTGGTAATCGACTACTAGGAGTCAAAATGAATGACGGGCTAATACCCGGACAATGATATAAGTACGCACAAGAAGGAACCTAGAGGTGATGAAACCCATCGATTTGGTGAGAGGTTGTGCACGAGCGAAGGCACATTGCACGGATGAATGAAATCTAGTCTAGTACGGCTAGTACACGTGAAGAATGTGGACAGGTCTGATTTACGAATCGCTGAAGTATGGAAGGAAATCGAGGTAAGTAAAATGCTTTAATTTATGTCAGATAAGTATGAATTTGTAAGTTGAAAACGCCCTACAAAATGTATGGTGGAATGAGTATGATATAGTACAGAATGTTCGATTCCTAACAGTTGACCTAAGAAGAAGATTATGTCGTTAAGGAACGAATCTCAAAGGTTTGAAGTGAAAAATTTTGAGAATTCGCTAAACTCTCGTATAATGAATTTGCGTGACATGTGGGCTTATGTAAACGAAATAATGCATGAAATAAGAGGAATAGTAATGTAGAATGAACAAGGTGAATGGAAGATAACGTAAGAGTATGTATAGTACAAGTAGTTATAGAAAAGATAGAATGATGTTAACTTTGAAGTGAAGCGCGTATATGTGGTCATGAAATAGTAGTTTTGTGCGGTAACAAAACAAGAACTAAATGCTAAATAATATATGTGTAGAATGTAATCTTAAGAGATAGGATGATTGTAGTAGATCCGTTGTGAACGGATCATACGAATGTATGTATGATTACAGATTGAGGAAGTATGTATATAGACCCGTTATTGACAGGTCAAGGAAATGAAAATGATATGCGAAAGTATGATAAGGAAGATATGGAATTGTTAGGAAGAAGTCAATGATATGAATAATGAAATAAACATGAAAGAAACATTAATAAGAATTCTGGGATGGGTTCTTGAAATTGAATAATAGTCATGGTGATGAGCTCGTGGTTGTGTCGAGTGGACGTAGAGAAGGAATAATTAGTGTTAAATAAAGGTAAGAAAGGTTTCGGGGACGAAACCTCATTTAAGGGCGGTAGACTTGTAACGCCCCAAAATCATAATGTTAATATTTTTCGTGTGTTCATATATGACACGTTATGAAATTAATAACTAGGTTATTTAACCTAGTTAAGGGTATGGTCAAAAGTATTAAATGATGAAGGTAGTGTCGGTTATGTTTTAAATGCAAACCCGAGGGGTTAAAGTGGAACAAGATGGAAGTTGTGTTATTAAAAGAAACTAACAACACACACAAACACACCTTCGTGTGTGTTCTAGATCGATTAGGAGACTCCCATGGAGTCTCAAACCCTAAACATGAAAGATCATCCAATTGGAAGGCTAAATGATGCTTAAATTCATAACTGAGCATGGATTAATGATCACCAACACGAGGGGATCATAAGGTATGTCTTAAATCTAGGATTGGTGATCATGGGTGAAGTGGGTTATGCTCTAATCCGTGAGTTAATATGAAATTGATCATGTATAAGGGTTAGAATCATCATATAGAACATGGGTTATGCAAGGTTTGTGTTAATTTGAAGTTTAGATGTGAAACTCGTTTGTTATGGTGAGGATGATGACTTGAATCACCATTTATGTTTAATTCTTGTTGAAAGAATGATGTATTATGTGGGTATGATGAAATCTTGTTAGATGAATTAGTAGAAAAATGATGATGCTATGTTTGATGTTTAATTGGAAATGAAACATGATGATTAGTAGTAGGTTTTGATGGGTTATGTATGAAATTAGAAGATGTATGTATGAATTAGTTGTACGTTATGCTTAAAAGGTGGTACACGCACATCAAGTGTATGATAAAATATATATAGTGTTATGATGATAAATCGATAGTTAAATATGGTTAATAGTTGACTTTGAAAGTCAACTAAGTATAAGAATCATGATTTGACTCGTTATCGTCAAAGTAGGATTATAAGAAGTCGTATGATACATGTTATAGCAATCCGCGTTAAATGTAATGACATGATGAGTTACATGAATTTAAGCGTATATGGATATGATTATATGAGTTATGTTGGTTAAGAATGAATAATGAAAGTTAAGTATGAAAGATGCGATTGACATGATGGTTAACATGCACAAATGAGTATGCTAATAAGAGCGTGATTTTGATGAAATGAAAGTATAGGAATCACGTCGAGACGGGCTCAAGCATGAGATGTTAACGGGTCAAGAAGAGGCAAGGAATCGGATGCGAGCACGGACGCATAAGGTAAGTGATTTCTGTAATCACTTCTTAGTTCGATTAAGTAATATGGTGTTTTAAGTAACTAAACATGAAGGATGAGGTCAAATATGTGTCGTAGTCTCTCATCGTAAATGATGGGATTAAAGTTGACCGAAATGCCCTTGATGGGTAATTTGGGCAAACGATCTTGAAAGTGGTTTAGAAACAAGTTATTCGATTAATGGAATGTTTTGGTCAAGTATGAAAGTGGAGAGTATGGTTTTGTAAGTCATAAACGTTTTAATGCGCAATTACCCTTAACGGGTCAAAATAAGTTTTGAGCGAAAACGAGTGGAATAAGATGTAAGGTATCCGGCAATGAATCTTTTATGATAAATGACCTTGAAATTATTAATTCATATGAAGTTAAGGTCAAACCATCAAGTTATGTTGCTAGATGCATGAACGGGTCAAGATTTGGTAAAAAGGGTAAGAAGCCGAAGGCTAAAAGTCCCAAATCTTGGTAGTCCAAATATTGGATTTTTACTCCATAAGATGGAGAATTTAATTACGGACGCGTAGGAAAAAGAATCGGGTAAAATGGACCAATAATGAAGAAGTTATGGCCGTTTCCGTAAAATCCGAACGTGCTGGAAATCTGCAGATCAGCAGCAACAACATTCTGTCGAAAACAAGCAGTGGCGTAGCGCGACTGGCAGTGGCGCTACGCGAGCGTGTGTCAGTTTCGCAAAAATTCGTTTTTTATCAGTTTATGTAATGCGAACCCGTCTGAACCATTTTTAAACGCGTATAAGCTAAGAATGACTAAGTTATTCCTTGTTTTAGGAAATATAGATACGTATGAAGGTATGTATGTATGTAGGTATGAATATAAGTGTTGTGTATGAATGAATGTATGTGTGTAGGTATGCAAGTGGGCAGATGTGAGCGTATGCACGCATGTAAGGTTGCGTGAAGGCATGTAAGTGTTGGACCGTTCTACGACCTTTAAATGTCAGTTAAGGCAGTTCATCTTTGAGTATGAAGGCGGAATCAACATAAACAAAGTCATAACAGCTATTATCCTTTTAATCCTTCTTTTCTGATTGATATTCGTGCTTTTACAACGTATTCTGATACAAATCCGGCAGCACTTCGTTTCTCATACAATGACCATCTCTCCTATACAAATGAATCACACAACCCTATTTATAACCATGATGATTTCGCTTGAGTTGGTTTGAAGCGAAATCATCACTTGTTGATTTCGCTTGAACTGATTTCAAGCTAAATCTTCAGTTGTTGATTTCGCTTGAACCATTTCAAGCGAAATCTTCAAGTTAATCAAGTACAAACCCTAATTAAGACCCTGTTGTGTGTACATTCAATCTATCTAGACACAAGACTTGATTATGACGTAATCAGCAGACATTTAGTGCACCAACAGTAAGTAGGTACGTGGATGTAAGAGGTTAGGAAAGAGATGTAGATGTGTATGTATGTATGTATAAGGATATGTACGAGCGTGTGCAAGTATGTAAAGACATTTAGTTCCCCACGAATTTACAAGTTTGAAATTTAGGTTTATATCCCGAATAAATCTACTAAATGTGCGAAAACCTATCGACACATCATTAGTGAGACTGTTTAACTCAATTACACTTTACAAATCTTTAGCATACTGTAATCGTCTAGCCGATGTACTATCATTTTCCCTATATACACAAGCTCTTTTTCAGATTTTATCATGTTTTTGTATTTTTGCATTTTTTACTGTTTTTGTATTTTCTGAAAATATAAACTATATACAAATATCTACTCCCCCTAAATACCAAAACAAGTAAAAAATCGACAAACCATTGCAGATTGTTTCTCGTCTTCATCCGCAACAGTACTCTCATCAACGCCCACAATTCCATCTGACACCGAAAGAAGCTTCATACCATTCAGTTTTAACAAATATTTAAACCGATTTTTATCAAAAGCTTTGGTATGTAAATCAGCTTTCTGTTCGTCAGTGTGGATTTTCTCAATTCGTATCAACTTTTTCTCAAAACAATCACGAATAAAGTGATGACGAATTTCTATGTGTTTAGTTTTAGCGTGATGTAGTGGATTCTTTGTTATATTTATAGCGGCCTCATTATCAACAAAAAGAAGTGTGTTAAGAAACTGCAAACCGTAGTCACGCATCTGTTGCTGTATCCACAAGATCTGAGAGCAGCAACTGCTAGCAGAAACATACTCCGCTTCACATGTAGATAACGCCACAGACGTTTATTTCTTACACTGCCAGGTAACCAATCTAGGACCAAATAACTGGTATCCTGCAGTTGTTGATTTTGAATTAACTTTGCAGCATCCGAAATCCGAATAGGAATACCCTTCGAGCGTAAAGTCGCCTTTTCTAGGATACCACAACCCCAATGAAGGAGTTCCTTTCAGGTAGCGCAATATCCTCTTCACAATGATCATATGCGATGCTCTCGGATTAGATTGAAATCTTGCTGTGAGGCACGTTGGGTACATTATATCAGGACGTGAAGCAGTTAGGTACATTAAAGAACCTATCATGGATCGGTAAAACGTTTCATCAGCCCTGTCTCCGGTGAGATCTGGGTGAATCCCATGATTTGTTGCAAGTGGGGTAGCAGCTGGAGTAGAACTTGACATCCCAAATTTCTCTAGAATATCATGAACATACTTTGACTGATGAATGAAAATTCCCTCAGGAAGTTGTTCAACTTGTAAACCCAGAAAGAATTTCATCTCCCCCATTGATGACATTTCAAACTTTTGCTTCATCACTGATTCAAAATCTTTACATAGATTTTCATTTGTCGACCCAAAGATTATATCGTCCACATAAATCTGAACTATCAGAAGATGACCATCGACTTCTTTAGTGAAGAGAGTGGCATCCACTTTTCCACGAATGAACTTGTTGGCTAGTAGGTGTTGAGACAAATCTCGTACCAAGCTCTCGGGGCCTGGTGTAAACCATACAGCGCTTTGTCCAATAAGTAGACCTTGTTTTTGTGGATTGGATCGGTGAAGCCCGGTGGCTGACCGACATAAACCTCCTCTTTAACCTTCCCATAAAGAAACGCCGATTTAACATGCAACTGATAAACTTTGAAGTTCTTCCAAGACGCAAATGCTAGGAAAATTCTGATTGCCTCTAGTCGTGCTACAGGAGCATAGACTTCGGTAAAATCAATCCCCTCCTGTTGACTAAATCCCTGAACAACGAGTCGAGCTTTGTTCCTTACAACAACTCCTCTATCGTCCCTCTTGCACTTGAACACCCACTTGGTGTTAATCTTTCTCTGACCATCCGGCAAATCAACTAACTTCCACACTCCCAATTTCTCGAATTGACTAAGTTCCTCCTGCATTGCATTGACCCAAGAGTCTTCAGTAAGCGCCTCTTTGTAAGTTCTTGGCTCAACCTGCGAGATAAAACAACTCAATGAGAATTCAGTTTGCAAAGGAGCAACTTTTGTATAAAAACATGTAAGCCCTTTATCAATCTGATTTCGAGTGCGAACGCCTGTCTGCAATTCTCCTATGATCAACTCCTCTGGATGATATGAAAAAGTTCGCGGCATCACTTCGCTTGGAACATCTACATTTCCCTCCAGATTAGTAACATTCTGTTCTGCATCTTGTTCACCAACTTGGTTTGTTTGACTTGAAATCTGAATTTGCTCCCCCTCAGAATCTGAATCACCATGATCAAATACTGGCATGTTTTCAGCTTCTAGATTATCATTCTGAGCCGACTGATTATCCTGAGCAACTTCATTCTGTTGGACATCATCATGTTCACCAGCATTACTCGGACCTGCTTCATCGTCATTTGAAGTTTCCCGTGGTCTCCTCGAATACTCAGCTGGGAACCTTAGCTGCGACTCATATTCATGCAAAATATACAACTCATCAAAGAAATCTTCATCATCCTCTGATTCTTCTCTCATGTCAAACGAATCCCAAAGTTTGTTATAATGATAACGCCATGAATCACCAGGATTCTGTGGCGGCATAGTATAACCTTGACATTCAACATTTGCAGCTTCAATAATCCGCTTCTCACTTGGAACGAAGACACGTCGCAACGGATTTGCATAACCAACAAATATACCCTCAATGCTCTTCGGACCAAACTTTCCATGAGGCTCTATAACCGTACAGGGTGACCCGAATGGTTCTAGATACTTCAAATTCGGTTTGCGATTATTAATTAGCTCAAAGCATGTTTTGTTGAACTTCTTGACAGTGAGAACCCTGTTGAGCGTATAGCATGCAGCAGAAACAGCTTCAGCCCAAAAATTTATCGGTAACTTTGAATCTGCGAGCATAGTTCTAGCCGTCTCGATTAGCGTCCGGTTTTTGCGTTCTGCGACTCCATTCTGCTGCGGAGTGTACGGAGCACTAAACTCATGCAAAATACCTCTTTCATCACAAAATTCTTCCATCTTGCTGTTCTTGAATTCAGTACCATTATCACTTCGAATTCTCTTGATACGCCTTTGGTACAGATTCTCAATTTTCCTGAACAGCCCCATCAAACTGTCAAATGTTTCATCTTTCGTCTTCAAGAAAGAAACCTACGAAAATCTGGAATAATCATCAGTAACGACCAAACAATAGTAATCTCCTGTAACACTTTTGACATTCACAGGACCAAACAAATCCATGTGAAGTCTTTCCAGAGGTCTCGAAACTGAATTGACTTGCTTTGTAGGGTGTGACTTTTTCTTCTGCTTACCTTTGATGCAGCTAATGCACTCCCCTTCCAGATGAAAACCTTTGATATTAACTCCCAATACCAAATCATTGTGCACCAAGTGATTCATCTTCCTAAGATGTATATGCCCCATCTTGCGGTGCCACAATCTTGATTCTTTCTCAGTTGCTCTAGACACAAAACAATGTGCTTGACCAGTAGTTGTAGTTGCTACACTCATATCTAACACATATAAATCATTCACTCTAGGTGCCCTCATGATAATCCATTCTTCAGAAACAACAAAACCAGGTTTCAGAATCAAACATTCTTTATCAGTGAAGTTAGTAGTATACATATTGTCACAAATCTGCGAGATACTAAGCAGATTGTTCTCCAGCTCAGTGATGTAGTTAACTCTCTCAAACGTCATAATCCCATTGGATAACGTTCCTTCACCAACAATTCTACCACCTTCATGACCTGCAAATCCCACATAACCACCATTGATATTCTTCACATCATACAGCAATGCAGTTTTTCCTGTCATATGTCGAGATGCGCCACTATCCATGATCCATCTTGAAATGGCTCTTGGAAGATCCTGCACATACCACAAGTTGATTTTAAAACATTTCAATAAAGATGCCGATTCATGCTTCGCGAACAAGGAAGCTCCGGCAATTCAAACTGCTTATTCGAACATGGTGTCCACCCAGGCCTCATCAGCCTTAGGTGTAACCTTGACTCTCGCAATTTGAATTTTGAAATTTTCAGCCTTCAAAGGTGGAAAATTTGCATCATAATCAACCGAAATTGATTCTTCAGCCTTTTTCACTTCAGAAGTTGAAATTTTCATTTCAGTTTTTGGTTTCCAAACTTGTTGAGATAAAGCAACCTGTTTATAAAACTTGTCGTTTTTAGTTACCACTTTCTTTACAGGTTCATTTTTAACTTTGATGTTGTTATTTTTCACACCCTTTTTCTCAACAACGATTGGTGCTTTACCCTTCACATCAACTTTCTTCTGTTGAATCTTCACATTTTCAGTCTTAGGCTTCACATTGGTACACTTTCGTGCAATGTGACCAACTTGATTACATCTGAAACATGTTCGAGTATCAACAATTCGACTTGTGCCTTCAGACTGATAATGTGAAGCGCTTTTCTCAAAGAACTCTTCATTTGATTTTGAAAAAAATTCATTTTCCTCATCAGAAAGTGAACTTGAACTATTCACAAATACCTTCTTTTCAGCAAACCTTTTTTTTTGAAAACTCTTTTTCTGATAACTCTTACCATCCCTATAACCACCCGACCAATTGTTTCGATTGTTATTATAAAACCGTGGTGTAACAACAGGCTTTTTGTAATAAGCTTTATCTTTCTCAAAATTCATTTACCTTTTTGTTTGACACAAACTGTTCACTTCTGACAATTCAACTTCAACTAACTTGAAAACATTTGTCAACTTTTTCACATTAACATTCTCAATGGGAAACTCAGAATCCGAATACAACTTATCAGATCCAGCCATCTTGTACATCACAAGACCCGGTTCATCACTTAAGTTGTTTTTGGACTTTGATTTCTGAATGTATTTGTCTAAGAAACACCCATCATCTTCAGTTGAATCAGACATCAAAACACTTTCAGCTGTGCTCTTAACAATCTCTGTCTGAACACTATCATCAGATGATGTAAAAGTAACATCAATGTTTTCCGGAAGTTTAACGTCTTTTTCTTCCTCAATTTCAACCAACCCAGATTGCTTTTTCGTGTAGTTATCAAGAACAGGTGGTGGAACTTGATGAAACCCCACCCCAGTTCCATCACAATACACCTCTTCGCCCGCTTTGTCTTTCCCGATGGGTTTGGGAATAATGTGTTGCAACACAAAGCTTGTGGAGTTGTAACTGTTAAGCTTCAACTGGATTCGCTCGTTTTCGATTACAGCCTCTTGAACTTTAAGTTTCAATTTAGCGATTTCATCCAGTTGTTGGTTGATTGATTCTTCGTTGACTCTAAGCACTGCTTTTAAATGTTCATTTTCTTTAAAAGTTTTACCATTTCGATCATCACAATCTTTCATTGTGCTTTTGAGTTTTTCAATTTTTTCAGAAATCTGACGGTTTTCAAGAATCAACTTTTCATTTTCTTGTTTAATTTTGTCATGATCAATTTTATCATTTTCAATTTGTTTAGTTAATTCTCTTATCCGTTCAGTTGAAGCTTTAACTGTTTTGTCACGATCAAGAATCTGATTCTCAACACTTCTGACCTTTGCTGTCAGATCATCAACTTTCTTCCCGTTGAGATACGTGACTGTGCTACAAAATTTGCACTCTTTGTTGCAATTTTTGCAATCAGCATTTCCATCGATTTTCTTACCTGACACATTTGTTGACACATCTGAACTGACCTGGCTTTTTGACTCAGACACGGAGTTAGAGTCTACCTCAAGTGCCTTAGCAGCTAGCACTTTGTCAGCCATTCTTCCAAGATTTTCAGCAGTCAACTCCTGCGTTGTGTCAATAACTCCAGTATCAATCTTCTTTGCTTTCTCGATCTCTTCTTTCTCTTTTCTCTTCTTTTTCTTTCTTCGCTTCCTCTTTCATTTTCTCGGTTGGAGTTCCCCACCATTTATGTTGCCAATACTCATCATCTTCTTTGTATTGCTGGATTATGGCTTCAATATCAAGTGTACTATCATCAATTGCAATATTTCCATACTCATCAAGATAGCACTCTCTATCTGGATCCCATCTATTGGCTCTCCTTGCTTCCAGAAAGATACGAGATATTCTAATGATTTTGTTTTCAGCTATCATTTTTCTGTATCTATACTTTTGCTCTTCAGTTCGATCGTCTTTCCATGGAATAGGATCGTCATTTTTCGCCATGAATGCCTAACCAACCGCATCTTCTTCTGGTAGAACCTCTTAACTCCAATCATAACCCTCATCATCGTAAATCACTGCAAGAGCTCTAGATTTCTCTCTGTTTTCTTCAACCTGCTTCAATCTAGGCGGCTCAGATTTATTCTGATGATAAATTGCCTTCTTGTAGTAATCATCTCTGAAAGGGTTCTCTGACTCATCAGCATAAGCGTTTCTGCATTCTCGTTTGAAGTGACCTTTCTGCTTACACTTGAAGCATGTCACCTTGGACTTATCGAACCCCAGTTTGGTAGATGCACCACCAATTGTTTTTCTGCCAGTAATTTCCATGAATCTTTGTGCTCGACGAACAGCACTTGCCATAGCCCAACGAATATCGATCAGTTCCATTTCCTCCGGATCAATCTGATCGTAATCTTCTTTCGTCAGATTGGTGTTGCCTATCTTCCCAGCTACTAGCCCTTCATACGATTCCAACACCGATGCTAGAAAGATCATTTGCTGCTTGGCTGACTCCTCATCAAAGTTCTGAGCATTCTTCAAATCTATCGCGATGTTACATTGAAAACGATTCTTTGCATCTGGATGATTTCCAGTAGATGAAAATCCACTGTGATAACCACTGTGACTTCCACTACTTTGACTGCTTTGACTTTCTTTGCCAGTTGTCGACACATTTTCAGCAGAAAACGCAGTTTTTGGAGAAGTTGCTTTTGGCATCATGCTCTTTGGATAATATAGATCCAAATTCTGTTGATAAGATGAATGATTAACTTTGTACGTCTTCTTCAATTCCAGTTCATGACTTTCAAGTCTCTCAATCACCAAATCTGGTTTCAACATTTCAGGAGCAATAGTGTTCTTCAACATCAGTGCATAATATCTCCAATCCATCTCGTCTGGTAATGAATCGAACAGTTTGTCAACAAGTTCTTCATCAGAATAATTGATATCATGTCTTGATAATTCCAGCTTCAGATGACCGAACCTTTCTATCATTTTACACACTGACTCATTCTTAAGACAACCAAACATATCAAACTCTTTCCTAAGAAGTTTCTTTTTGTTTTTCACGATTTCAGTACTACCTAAACATTTCTTTTCTAACTTTTCCCAAAGATCTTTTGCATTTGAATAATCGATCAATGAGATTATGTCTTCCCGGACGGACTGAAATAACAATGCCACACACTTTTGTTCAGCTACAAACGATTCAATCTCCTCGGCTGCTCTTAAAGTTTCACCATATTTCTTTCCATGTTCATAACCGTTTTTCAAACTCTTCCAGCTGGGAAATGCGAATGCCATCAACCAGTCTTCAAACTTTCTTGACCATCTACTGTATTCCTCAATAGCCATTAGCTTTGGAGGTTTATTGAACGTTCCGAAAGCACTTTCCGACTCCCAAGCTTCCTTTTTCTTCTCTTTTGGAGGATTTTCATTCACATTGCTTGATGAAGTATCATTGTTTCCGGAATCTCCAGCAAACGCGTACATGTTACTAAACGGGTTCATGAAAATATCATCCATCGTGAATGTTCCTGCAAAATCAGCAAACACTTAGAAAATTTTTAAGTTTTGAAAAATCAGCAAGTTCAAACGAAACTGAATAGTTTGAAGCGAAATCAACACTTTAAACTATTCAAGCGAAATCCAAGATAAACTCAAGCGAAATCTGATCCAAGTGTTTCAAGCGAAATCCACCAATACAATTTCGCTTCAACTTGTTTCAAGCGAAAACTAAGACCAGATCTGATTCAAGCGAAATCCACAGTCAATCAATTTCACTTCAACAATTTCAAGCGAAATCCGAGATTACAAGTCTAACAGTTTCAAGCGAAATCCAGATGATCAATTTCGCTTGAACTATTCAAGCGAAATCCTGATTTTCAAGTGAAATCCTATGTTTTTCAAGCGAAATCTTATCTTAACCTTCGAACTAACTCAAGCGAAATCCTGTTTTAGGTCATTTTTAACAAGTTTTAATCTGAATTTTAGTCCGAATCTTTGTAGGCTTTGTTAAAACTCGGTTTCACATAATATACTCGAAAATCAGACCATTTCAACCGTTGGAACTTGTTCAGATCAGAAAAATATAAAAAGAAATGAGTAGAAAGAAGAGAATCCGGCTGCTATGGTATGAACTCCTCGTCCTGAGCTCTGATACCACTTGTTGGACCGTTCTACGACCTTTAAATGTCAGTTAAGGCAGTTCATCTTTGAGTATGAAGGCGGAATCAACATAAACAAAGTCATAACAGCTATTATCCTTTTAATCCTTCTTTTCTGATTGATATTCGTGCTTTTACAACGTATTCTGATACAAATCCGGCAGCACTTCGTTTCTCATACAATGACCATCTCTCCTATACAAATGAATCACACAACCCTATTTATAACCATGATGATTTCGCTTGAGTTGGTTTGAAGCGAAATCATCACTTGTTGATTTCGCTTGAACTGATTTCAAGCTAAATCTTCAGTTGTTGATTTCGCTTGAACCATTTCAAGCGAAATCTTCAAGTTAATCAAGTACAAACCCTAATTAAGACCCTGTTGTGTGTACATTCAATCTATCTAGACACAAGACTTGATTATGACGTAATCAGCAGACATTTAGTGCACCAACAGTAAGTAGGTACGTGGATGTAAGAGGTTAGGAAAGAGATGTAGATGTGTATGTATGTATGTATGTATAAGGATATGTACGAGCGTGTGCAAGTATGTAAAGATGTAGGAAAGGTATGTACGTATGTAGATGTATATGTATGTATAAAGACATGTATGAGTGTATGCACGTATGTATAGTTGTAGGAAAGATAAGTACGTATGTAGATGTGTATGTATGCATGTGAGTACGTATGTGTGCATGATTTAGACACTTTGAGTGTTAACGTTATTAATGGTGTACCTTGAGAATGAATAGTAATGCAGGTACATTCATGAAGCCTCACCAGGAAATGGATACGCAGATGAAATGTTTAAAGTTTGTTAAAGGACGAAATGTGAAGTGTACGTGAATGATCTTGTTTATATAATGTGTGCTAATGTTATGATTGTATGTGGTGAGTGCAGGTGGTACAGATCACAGGCGATTATCGCAAGGAATAGAGATAGAAGATCGGGTTACAAGATAGATTGTACGGGAATAATCGAGTATGTACTTTAATAAACGGAAGTTATGCTGTTGTTGTAAAAGAGATATGTTTAAAAATAAACTTTCAAGTAAGTCAAGACGTTTGTAATGAAAGAAATTTTATGGTACGTAATTCCGCTGCGACTTATGGTCAAATGTGATTTAGGGTCTTACACTTTCACATTGTTCTCAAACTAGGTGTTGCCACACCCGCGTTGCGGGGCGATAGCCGAATAATTCTCAATCAATTAAAAAAACAGTACCATAGTTTTGCTAGAAAGAAAAAATAAAAAGAGTGTTAGGCAGCTCCTTGTCATGATTTTTAGCTGGGGCAAAGTCATATTTTTATTTTTATTTGGGGGAAAATAAAAGTTTTTCCCGCGGGTAAAATCCTAATTTTTAGCTAGGGGAAAACCATATTTTTATTTTGCACTGGGGGCAAAAAAGCGTAAGTTTGAATTGAGGGTGATATCGTAATTTTGAACTGAATGGAAAAGCGTAAATTTTAGCTGGGGGCAAAAACATAATTTTATTTTGAACTGGGGGCAAAGACGTAATTTTTAACTGGCGTAAAATCGTAATTTTGAGCCGGGGAAAACAAAATTTTATTTTGAACTGGGGCGAAAACGTAATTTTGGCTCAGTGTAAAAGCATAATTTTTTTACCGATGGCGAAATCGTATTTTTGGTTTAGCTGGGTGTAAAGTCATATTTTTATTTTGAACTGGGGGAAATCATAATTTTGAATCGACGGTAAAATCGTAATTTTGAGGTAGGGGAAAACCATAATTTTATTTTTAGCTGGGGGCAAAAAAGTAAATTTAAACTGAGGGTGAAATCGTAATTTTGCACCGACGAAAAAATCGTACTTTTGAGCTGGGGGCAAAAGGATAATTTTATTTTTAACTGGGGGCGAAGACGTAATTTTAAACTGGGGCAAAACCGTAATTTTAAAGCAGGTATAAAATAAAAAGTTAAGGGTAAAATCGTAATTTTTGAACCGATGGCAAAATCGTAATTTTAAGCTGCTGGCAAAAGGGTTATTATATTTTTTAGTTGGGAGAAAAACGTAATTTTAAACTGGGGTACAACCGTAATTTTAAAGTGCATATAAAATATTTTTTTTGAAAGGTGAATATCAAAATAATAAAATGGTTGGTACAATAGAAGAGGGGCGGCCGCCCATTTCGACAAATGACAGGGAAGCACTATTCCCTGCCATGGTAAATGTATATGTTGAAAATATCATATTAATCAAAACGGAAAGATTGATTTTTTTAAGGCGAAACTTCTTTAAAAATATAGGAAAAATACTAGCAAGAAACTAGAACCCAAACTTACAAAATTACATCCCGCATATTAAAGTCACACAATCTAACCCAATCATAGCTTACATATTTAGATCTACTAGAAATCCAATAAAAAACGTTTTCCTTAATAGTGTCCGTTGTTTTATTAAAGTGGATATAGTTGTTGAAAGTGGCTTCGTTTCTCGTTTTCCAAATTTCCCACACGGTCACCAATAAAACCCCGCCAATAACCTTTTTCCAATCCTTTGAAGCCTTGTTTAACATTAGCCTAAGCTTTTGGTGGTTAGGTATAGCGCTGACTTGTCGAACCGAATGGTACCGATTATAGGAGTATTCAGTGTTTGAATAGAACTAAAAAAACTTAAAATTTGATTTGAATCGAAATTGAATTCAGTATTCGAATTCATTTTTTGAATATATGAATTTGATTTGAATTCAATTAACGAATTTTAAATCGAATACAAATTTGTAATTTTCGATCCGATTCAAAATTCAAATTATGCATTTTATTTTTATTTTATACATATACACATGTCCTAAAATTTAGGCCGCTTTCAAATCTAGTGGTAAGATTAAATAAAAAATTTATTTTGCCTAAGTAGAATAAGTAGGATGAGAAGGAATGTTAACCATTCATTTTTCAAATCAATGGTTAAGATAAAAGTGTAGAAGAAAAAAGAAGTGCAAGTGTATCTTGGAAAATCATATTTATGGACTTTCTCTATCCACATTCAAGGCACGTGCATATTCCACCCTCATTTTTTAAACGTTCATAACTTTTTATACGACATTATTTTTTCATAAAAATTTCACCGTAAAATCGAGCGTCTTTTTATCTTTAATTTGAGTACCATATTGCTATATAAAATATGAAGACTAAAAAAACCCACTAAAATGTATTGTATTTCTATGTTGTATAACATTTTTTGTGCTGAATTTTTGTACTATATTTTTGTGCTAATTTTTTTGTGCTGAATTTTTTTGTCTTAAATTTTTTTTCTCAATTTTTTGTGCTTGATTTTTTTGTACTACATTTTGCTGAATTTTTTCGTGCTAGATTTTTTTGTGCTATATTTTTTTACTACATTTTTGTGCTATATTTTTTTGTACTAGATTTTTTGTGATAGATTTTTTTGTACTAGATTTTTTTTTGTATTTTTAAAAAACAAAAGGGGTGCCACATGTCATTTTCACTTATAAGGACCAAAATGTCTTTCATTCCTACTTATAGGAGTGCCACATGTCATCATCATAATCTACTTAGACAAAATCCACTTTTTAGTGGATCCTCCCCTTCAAATCTACACAGAAAACTATAGGCCTTTAAAACTTAATTGGTTATAAAATAACATTTTATTTTAAACCACGTTTTTTTTAATGGCAAACTTCTTTTATTTCTATCGTCTGTGGGATTTGAGCTTAAGATCTCCCTCTCCCAATGTGTTTAAAGGCTTTGTCTTTACCAATAAAATATCACGAATAGCATCTTAGCTCAGAAAAAATGTGTTTTTCGTTATCAAAATTACGTTGGTTAAGTCCTATAAACTCAACAATAAAAATATTTTAAGAGTGAATTTGAAGGTGTTTACAAATATCAATAGTTGAAGGCCTTTTGATGTATAAGAAAAACATTAATATGTGTTAGGGTGAACGGGGCACCAAGCGGGGAGTGGTTTGGTGACCCCATTCCCCGATCGGGAACACCGCCGCCATCACCGCGGGGACCTGAATCGGGGAGGGGTTTCGGTGGTTGTTCACCGCGATGAAATGGCACATGGATCGAGGAAAGCGACGTTGGCAACGGTCACTTTTTAAAAAAAAATCAATTTTTTTTTAATATAAATAACCAACTTAAACTCAATCTCAAATAATTTTTTTACCACACCAACCACTCTCAAACTCACTCTAAAAAATTCTATCAAATACAACACAAAATGGATTCCAAGTTCCCGTTTTTTTCTCCCCTACCCGACTTTCCCGACGATGAAGGTTCTCCGTCAAACGATAGTAGTTTAATTTTCTTCCAAAATCTCATTCAACAAGCGGAGATACTAGACACGGCATCGTCTAGTAAAAAAAAAATTGTCCCTCGAGATCGTGAGGGTGGCCACGAAACACTAATGGCTGATTATTTTGTAGAAAATCCAAAATTTAATGCCGATATTTTTCGTCAGAGGTTTCGTATGTCCAAGTCTTTGTTCCTAAAAATTGTTAGTGACGTCGAAGCGAACGACGAGTGGTTTCAAGAGGGCTTTGACGGGAGAATGAAGAAAAGTTTCACGCCCTAGCTGGTCCGTGTTTGTGAAGTCTTTTCCATATCCTCACATCCCGAATGAAAAAAAGTTCAAGAGGCAACACGAGGCCGCAAGAAAAGATGTGGAACGGGCGTTTGGTGTGTTAAAGGCGAAGTGGGGAATACTAAAGCGTCCAATGCGTTCCAAAACGGTGAAAAAGATAAGGTTACTCGTGTATACGTGCATTATTTTACATAACATGATTATAAAAGACGACGGAATGGCGATAGCACCGGTACACATTCAAGATCCTCCAGTCGAACCCGTCTTCGCTGATACAGCTTATAGCGAGCTCATTGACGAAGAAACGCATTGGAGACTAAAACACGATCTCGTTGAGCATCTCGGACGTTTAGATCTACCTCACCTTGAAGTGAGTTCCGACGACGAGTAGTTTGAAGTTTGAATGTAATTTTTATTTTTCTAGTTTAAATGTAATTTTTATTTTTAATTTAATGAAATGTCTTTTATTAAATTTTATTTAATTTTTATTAATATTTTTTTAATTTATAAACATGCATAATTTTACAACAAATAAAAAAAACACAAGT
Organism: Helianthus tuberosus; assembly: GCA_030545235.1. Lineage (NCBI taxonomy): Eukaryota > Viridiplantae > Streptophyta > Magnoliopsida > Asterales > Asteraceae > Helianthus > Helianthus tuberosus. The sequence continues at coordinate 77,408 of JARYGA010059735.1, forward strand.
CCCCTAAGAGGGGAGTGCCGCCATCAAATTGGGGTGTTAGGGGAGTTTAAGAGGGGAGTTGACGTGGCATATACTGATTGGTGGTGCGTAAAAGAGGGACTCCCCTCTTAGGGGAGTGCCCCTCTCACCCTAAGAGAGGTGGATTAATGTATTTTTATTAATAGCAAAATGGGACCGCCGGGACTTTTTTTAGAAAGCAAAAAAGGAAGACATTAATAAGTGATGGGCTATGAGAGGTGCATTATTAAAAAAAAAAGGGTGTACCTATTGGCACACCAATGGGCTTATATGCACACCAAAAAGTGTTTTTTTATCCTATATGCACATCCTGCAGTGTCGAGCTGTGGCTAAAGCGCGACGTTTTGATCCGATCAACCAGACAAAGACTGACGGGTGTCTGACGGGTCTGTTGACCGGACCAAAACGCGGAGCTTTGGCCGCGTTTTGGTCCTGTCAACCAGACAAAAGACTGACCTGGTGTCTGGTTGACAAGACCAAAACGCGGCCAAAGCTCGGCGTTTTGGTCCGGTCAACAAACCCGTCAGTCTTGGTCTGGTTGACTGGACCAAAACGTCACGCTTTGGCTACAGCTCGACACTGCAGGGTGTGCATATAGGACAAAAAGATATTTTTTGGGTGGTTATCTACACACTTGGTATGTAGATAGTTTGAGCCAAAAAAAATTCATATTGAAACACACATTTAATATATATTTTTAAGTTGATTATTTTAGAGTTAAAATGTATTTTTAAACATAAAGAAGCAGTTAAGTTTATAGGACAAACCCGTTAAATCATCCATTTTGATAAAATCCTCTGTTTTACATTAAAAAATAAAATCAAGATTGAAAGATGTATGCAATAGCAATTTTGTAGAAATCATTTAAATATAAATTAAAACACATATTTGAAAGAAAAGACGATGTCACTAACATATAAGACTCTGAAATAGTGTTTGTTAAAATCAGGCTACCCGAAACATTACTTGCAAGTAGGGGTGTGCAATAACCGAACCGTTAACCGAAACCGAACCGAAAACCGACAAAACCGAACCGAAATTAACCGAAACCGAATTAACCGAAAGTCGGTTAACGGATATTTTTTTTACCATCGGTTAACCGAAATTAACCGAACCGAACCGAATCATTTATTTTTTTTATATTTCTAGATTTTATACCCCTATTTCATGTTTTATACTTTTATTTCATGTAATAATACCTCTATTTCATTTATTTATGCCTTCATTTCATTTATTTATACCTCCATTTTATGTATTTAAACATCTGTTCATGCATTTATACCTCTATTTCATTTATTTATACATCTATTTCATTTATTTATACATCCATTTCATGCATTTATACATCTATTTCATGTATTTATACTTCCATTACATGTATTTCTAAGCAAAAAAATTAGCCCTAGTTTCAATTGGTTATTAACCGAAAATTAACCGAACCGAACCGAAAAGCGACAAATTAACCGAATTAACCGAACCGATTAACCGATGACTTCGGTTACGGTTACGGATAATGTTAATAACCGAACCGAACCGAACCGTGCACACCCCTACTTGCAAGAGACCTAAAACATCTTATGATACATGAAATGTATTATGTTACAAACTAGGTGATGCCCCGCCCGCGTTGCGGGGCGATGGCCGAATAATTCTTAACCAATTAGAAAAAACAGTACTAAAGTTTTGCTAGAAGAAAAAAGTAAAAAGAGTGTTAGGCAGCCCCTTGATACGATTTTTAGCTGGGTGCAAAGTCATATTTTTATTTTTACTTGGGGGAAAATCAATTTTTTTTCCGAGGGTAAAATCCTAATTTTTAGCTAGGGGAAAACCATATTTTTATTTTGCACAGGGGAAAAAAACGTAATTTTGAATTGAGGGTGATATCGTAATTTTAAACCGAGGGGAAAATCGTAAATTTTAGCTGGGGGCAAAAGCGTAATTTTATTTTGAACTGGGGGCAAAGACGTAATTTTAAACTGGGGGCAAAACCGTAATTTTAAAGTGGGTATAAAATAATAAACTGGTGTAAAATCGTAATTTTGAGCCGGGGGGGGGGGACATATTTTTATTTTGAACTGGGGCGAAAACGTAATTTTAAAGTGGGTAGAAAATAATAAACTGGTTGGTCCAATGGGTATTGCTCGCCGCCCATTTGAACCAATGACAGAGAACACTATTCCGGGGCAAAAACGTAATTTTAAAGTGTCTATAAAATAATAAACTGGTTGGTCCAACGGGGGAGAACTGACCGCCCATTTGAACGAATGGCAAAGAGATACTATTCCCTGCCATGTTCTTTGTATGTGTTGAAAATGAAAATTTAGTTTAAAAAAAAAAAATTGGGGCAGACGCCCTTTTAAACGAATAGGGTGGCAGAACTATTGCCCCCCATATGTTTTGTATACGTAGGATAATGTTTGTATTCTTTCTCTTATACCCTTGATGTTTTTTATTCGTCTCATTGTTCTTATAACTAGAGACCTAAAAATATCTCACATTGATAATAAGAAACGCATAGATCATTGATGTTTTTCGGTGGCGGAGCTAGCCCACTAATTTAGGGGTATCCCGATTTTTTTTTTTACCGTGCAATCATACAATAAAAATGGTAATCAATAAAGTAGAACAAATACATAATAGATTTGTCCTCTTCTTTTTTTCATAGCTTGAAATCGTTCCATTACATCGTCGTCTTTTGCTTTATCAAAAGTTTCTTTTTCAACCTCACAAACCATAACATTGTTCAAATATTCCGGGCCCATTCGATTGCGTAAATCCGTCTTAAAAAGCTTCAATTTAGAAAAAAAAAATACATCTTTCAACGGTTGCGGTTGCAACCGGTAAAACCAAAGCCAGCTTCACTACCCGATAAACCAAAGGACAAGAACTATGTGTTTTGGTTTCCACCATAAAACGGGCAAGATCACTTATTCAATTATAATATTGTTTTGGATCTTTGGCTAACTTTATCAATTATATTTAGGGCCTTATTTCAATTCTATTATTGTTAATTCGGGCTTAATTGCTATATAAGTTTTCGGGTTGTAAAATGTTTGGACTTATAAAAAAAATGAGATTTTAGTAATATCAAGTATCATATTTTTTGGTTAGGAGTATCCTCGTATTTTTTAGGGGTATCCTTTGTATAAAACCGGAAAAAAAACACTATAAATACGAGGTTGAGCCGTAGCCCGTGCTAGGGCTCCTAACATTGTGGTTCCACCCCTGATGTTTTTTATTCGTCTCATTGTTCTTATAACTAGAGACCTAAAAACATCTCAAATGTTTGTAACACCTCAGGTGAATCACACATAGATCACTTACTAGGTGATTGTAACATAATACGTAAATCTCACAAATGCATAGCCTCAAATATTAACGTGAATTCCATGTTTTTTTTTTAATTATAAACGAGAGAACTTCACATTTAAACGTACTTAAGCAAGAGGCGAGATGCCAGTATCAAGACGGATGAACTCTAAAGAAACTCTTCAACCGGTCAACTACAAACAAATTCATAAACTATAAGTGCTTCCGTAATGGAGCGCTTTGCCCGAACATAGCGCCGGAATAGCGCCGGGAACACCAAAACGTGGGGCGGCATGTTTAAAAATTTATGGGCCGCGCGATATGCATAACGGCGGTATGGGGGGAGGTTTCAAATTTTGGACCAATCAAAAATTAGTTAGTGTTTTTATAATTAATTAATAAAAACGAAAATTAATAATTAGGTATTGATGGGTAGTGGCTTTATGACTACGTGCTCTAGTGATATAACGACCCATAAAGCCCCTGTGTGACGTGGCACGACACGTGTCGCATAACGCCCCAGAAGGGGCTTTATGACTACGGATGGCCTAAGAGAGAATATATTAATTTTGTCCCTCTTAACACTTGGATCCAAGTTGCCATTTCATTTTCACTTTCATTTGTCCCTAGCCCCTACCCTTAGATCTACACAATCAAAACACACAACTCAGCTATGTCCCCATGCCCTTTTTTTCCCTTTTGCATAATTATATATACACACTCTTATGACTTATCAAAAGGTCCATCACACATCTAATAATTCCCAAACCCCACAATATCAATGAAAATCCAGTGCGACGTTTGTGAGGCATCCGAGGCCAATGTTTTTTGCACCGCCGACGAAGCCTCCCTCTGCTCCGCCTGCGACCACCGTGTTCACCACGCTAACAAGCTCGCCAACAAACACCCGCGCTTCCCTCTTCTTCAACCTTCTTTCAAAGACTCGCCGCGCTGCGATATTTGTCAGGTACCGAAAATGAGTAAAAGCATAAACACACCAATTTTAGAACTGCCTCGGTATCCGTAGTGTAAAAGTACCCCAAAAATAGTCAGAACCTACTAATACTAATATTAATACTGAAACCAAAAACCATACAAATGAATACTGATACCAGTACCGATGAATAATGAATGCCATAATTGATTCTAATGTTATGATGTGTGTTGATTTTTTATAAAACAAGCAGGAGAGGAAAGCATTTCTGTTTTGCAAAGAAGATCGAGCGATTTTATGTAGAGAATGCGACGTACCGATTCACACAGCCAACGAACACACACAAAAACACACTCGGTTTCTACTCGCTGGAGTTAAGTTATCATGTTGTTACGATCACCAAACTCCATCGTCTTCAAACTCGAATGCTTCGATTGAAAGCTCGGGTTTTGGAGCTTCCATCCATCAAAACAGTGATTTGACGTATAACTATAATCACTCTAATTGTAGTGTGAGTCATGAAGAAGATGCTAGTGTATCTGAGTATTTGGCTGAAACGTTGCCCGGATGGCATGTTGATGAGTTCCTTGATCCCTACAGTTTCAGTAAGTTTTGAAAAGGTTATATTATCGTAGTGACTGAAAAAACGGTATCGATACCTGTATTCATTTTTAGTGTTTCCGGCTTCTTTTTTTCTATCGCTATGTTTCGGGTTATATGTTTGGGTGGAGTCAAACAATAATAACTCAAAATAAAACTAAATAATAATCTTCATTTATTCAAAGGAACCGTTCTTGCCCATAAAAAAAACTAAATTTGAACACTCAAGTTTTATTTATATAAAAACTGGTTTCAGACTTTACTTAAACTCACTTCAAGTTTAAAAACAATTATAAAAAATCACCAATAGCCCAATTTTCCACGTTTTTTTAACTCAATACGAAAATATGTATACATTTTTTTGGGCAATAAACTTGGTAGGGGTAGGGAATTTTTAGGCAAAATAATTGGTGAGGGCGGACCTATATATTTTAAAAAATTTCGGACGAAATATCGGAAAAATTACACTACTAACCGAAAACATTGGCGGGAACGGGTGCACCCCTTTACCCCTTAAAAGCTCCGCTCCTGTCTACTGTATCGGTTTGTATTTTTACTCAATTTCGGTATCGGTAATTTAAAAAAAAAAAATATATCATTTTATCTTTTGATTGGTAGGTATTTTATAGATACATATAAAGTTATTCCTTTTTATTATATTGTATACTAGATTTAGCATTATGTTTGTGTCTAGTTTTCATCTTAGAATATAAAAATCAAAATAGTATTTTTTTATGTTATAGTAAATCAACTAGTTTGTTATATTTGGTCGAATACATGTCTTTAAATTTTGTTATTTACCAAGTTCTTAAGTTATG